>CAUYSK010004595.1:0-16768 GCA_963575035.1 Avahi laniger | reverse complement strand
TAGAACATTTTCATCACCCAAGGAAATTCCCTCATGCCCTCTTCAGTCAATCCTTCCCCACCTTGAAGCAAACACTGTTCTGATTTCTATCAGCATAGTTTTGCTTGTTCTTGAACATCATGAACAGTTAGTACTATTTTGAGTCTGATTTTGTCCATTCATAATGATTCTGAGATTCATCCATGTTGTATGGTAGCAGTAGTTTGCTGCCTTTTTAATGCTGAGTATGAACATACCATAATTTATTTATCTAAAATCTCCCATTGATGGATATTTTGGTGTTCCCAAACTGGGAATACCAGAATAAATAAATCTCCTGTGAACACTCTTATACACATCATTTTTAGATATATATTTTTATTACTCTTGGATAAATACCTAAGAGTGAAATTGGTGGGTCATAGGGTAAGAAATTGCGAGTTTTCCAGTTTATACAATTTTACGCTCAGACCAGCTACATAGGAGAGTTCCAGACTGTTTAACATTCTCATCAACACTTGGTATTGTCTGACTTTTAAATTTTAGCCATTTTAGTGAGAGGTATGAAATTGTAGCTTTAATTTGTATTTCTTTGATAACTAATAATGTGCATCTTTTTGTGTGCTTATTAGCCACTCTTGAGTTCTTTTTTGATGAAGGACCTGTTTGATTCTTTTGCCCAGTTCTTTGTTAGATATATATACATGTATTGCAGATATTTTCTCTCCATGTGTGGCTACCTTTCTTTTTCTTTTTCCTTTTTTTTTTCTATCTGTACACCAATAGTATACTTTTTTTTTTTTTTTTTTGAGACAGAGTCTCACTCTGTTGCCCCGGCTAGAGTGCAGTAGTATTACCATAGCTTACTGCAACCTCAAATCCCTGGGCTCAAGCAATCCTCCTGCCATAGCCTCTGCAGTAGCTGGGACTATGGGCATGCACCACCACACCTGGCTAATTTTTCTATTTTCAGTAGAGACATGGTCATGCTCTTACTCAGGCTGGTCTCAAACTCCTGACCTCAAGTGATCTTCCCACCTTGGCCTCCCAGAGCACTATGATTACAGGCATGACCCACCACACCCAGCAGTATACCTTGATTATGTAACTGTACATAGAAAGTCTTAAAAATCACATAGAATAAATCCCCCAATATTGTTTCAAGATTGTTTTGACTATTCTAGATTCTTTACATTTCCTCATAAATTTTAAAATCAACTTGCCAATTTCAACAAAAAAAGTCTTTTAGGATTTTGATTGGAATTACATTGACTCTATAGATCTATTTGGGGGCAAATAATACCTTAATAATAAGTTTCTTATCCATGATCATGGCATCTGTAGCTCTCCATTTATTTTTGTCTTCTTTAATTTCTCTCAGCAGTGTTTCACAAATTTCAGTGCTTGTGAGTTACATATCCTTTTAAAATTTATTCCTAAGATTCAGATCTTCTGAGGCCAAGTTCTCTGCTTGATTTACTCTAGGAAGGCTCTCTCCCTATATATTCACAGGGAATGTGCTAAGCCTAAAAGATCTCAGCAAATTATATAAAAGTATAATTCTATACCTAAGTTGTTGATACCTCTTTATTAAGAATCAGGTAGGTTTTTTTTCTACAGAGGATCTAGAACACAGAAAGGTCCACCATAGTATTATACTAAAATGGATTTGATCCTAAAATGAAAAAATATAATTTTTTTTTTTTTTGAGATAAAAATTTCGCTCTGTTACTCGGGCTAGAGTGCCATGGCATCAGCCTAGCTCACAGCAACCTCAAACTCCTGGGCTCAAGCGATCCTTCTGTCTTAGCCTCCCAAGTAGCTGGGACTACAGGCATGTGTCACCATGCCCGGATAATTTTTTCTATATATTTTTAGTTGTCCAGCTAATTTATTTCTATTTTTGTAGAGATGGGGTCTCACTTTTGCTCAGGCTGTTCTCAAACTCCTGAGCTCAATCTGCCCACCTTGGCCTCCCAGAGTGCTAGGATTATAGGCCTAAGCCACCACACCCAGCCAAAAAAAATATAATGTATTTCAATTTTCAATTTTCATTTTGTCATTGCTATATTGTTTCATTCCACCTATTGTTAGAAACAGAATTCCCAGGCTGATAGTTTTTCAAATGATAAAACAATTAAATTAATTATGAATATTGGAAAGGAAGTGTTTTATAGGTTTCGATGTTATTCTAAATAGCATTTTTATTTCATTTTCCAAAAATTAATTTCTGATTATTGACCTGGTATGCTTCTAAATTCACTTTTTAGTCCTAGTATTTGTTTTGTGGATTCCCTAAGATTTCCTATATCCATAATAATGTAATCTACAAATAAAGTTTTATTACTTCCTTTCAAATCTTTAGGATTTTTTTTTCTTTTTCTTGACTTCTTATACTGGCTAAGATATCCAATACAACATTAAATAGAAGTGGTGAGAGCAGACATCCCTGATTTGTTCAATATCTTCAGAAACAGTATATAATATTTCACCATTAAGTATGATGCTATCTGTGGATTTTTCATAGATATCCTTTATCAGATTAAAGAAGTTCCCTTTTTGTCCTAGTACGCTGAGTTTTTATCATGAATGGGTACTGAATTTTGTCAAATATGTTTTCTATATCAATCAAGATGATTGTTTTTTCTCCTTTATTGCTTTAACGTGATGAATTACACCGATTGATTTTGAAATGCTAAACCAACCTTACAAGACTGGTAATAAACTCCACTTGGTTATATTTTCTTTTTTATATATTACAGGATTAAACTTTCTAATGTTTTGTTAAGGATATTTTCATCTCTGTTACACAATATGTTGGTCTGTAATTTTCTTTTATTGTAATGCTCTTGACATGTTTTGGTGTCAAGGGTAATGCCAACCTCATAAAACAAGGTAGGAGAAAAGCTCTTTTTAAAAAGCTTGTGCTAAAGGCACTTTCTTAAGAGGTAAAAGCAAGCAGACATTGTCTGAATTTATATTATTGTTACTTCAATAGCTGAAAATGATTAAAACTATAGTGCTGAACAAAACCAAGATATTTTAGAAGAATGAGTATCTTGAAACTCTTGTTAGCAAACTAATTCCTCTCTTGGGGACTGAGTAGTTCTCTATTATGGCTCTTTTAAGCCACTTATTTCATTTACCAAAAAGTTAAACCCTAGGCAGAGGTCAAGCAGTTTTTAACTGCTTTTGCACCAATCTGAGATTTTTAGGAACTGGGAACCCGCATGTTAAAATAATGATTTCTTTAAACATCGTTAAACATCTTTTTTTCCCCTGCACTCAAATTACAATCAAGTTGGGGAAATAGTCAATAAAACGATTTTTATAGATTTAAATAACAGAAGAGATATCTCAAGGTAGTAGGAAACAATATAGTCTTTAAAAATTAAGGGATAAATTATTTCGAGCTAATGTAGTCAGGAAAAGCTTTATAAATTATGAAGGAAGTAAAAGAACTGTATCTTAAAAACAGAGTGGATTGGCAAGAGTGCGAAGGCCAGAAGAAACAGCATGAATTCAGAGAGAAGGAAGCAAACAAGTTTAGCTCTAACATTATGCTTAAGAGCACAGATCCTGAAGCCAGACTGCCTGGCTTCTGATCTTGGCTCTACCACTTACTGCTTTGTGACGTCATATAAGTTACTTAACTTCTTTATGCTCCCATTTCCTTTAAAAATGAGAACAAAACCATGGAACAAACTTCCCCTGTGACTGTAGGAATTAAATGAGCTAATATATATCAAGCTTTTAGAATAACGCCTGGCACAAAGAAAATATTCCAGAAATAATTTAAAAGGATAGTTGACAAAATCTCACAAAATAATGCCTCCTGAGGCCAGATGACATAAATGAATGAAGCAGATGGATTTGTTAAAAAACACTGTTTGACATTAAACACATAAGAATAGTCTTCATTTCAAAAAACCAGAGTGTTCTCTTCCATTTTTCTGGAAACACATATTTCTCAGTCTAGCTTTCCATTTCTTACTTTTAATACAGACATGAGTTCAAGAAATATTCAATTTTCACATAACTCGGTTATAAGATATAAATAATAGTACAAGCACAGTGATAACTGACAGCTGATTCTCAGCCTTAGATCAAGGACTAATAGAAAGAGGGAGGAACAGGGAACTGGAGAAGGAGGCCTCATCAAAAGGAAGACAGTGATATTCAGTCTCAGTCACTGTTACTCTACCAGCCAAACAGAACATATCTAACTCTTAAGTTTGCCCATGTGTTGCCAGTTTGCCACATTTGATTTAGGGGCATCATGGTTAGAATAGTAAATTTGAACTTGATCAAACTAAAATTAGATTGAGGTGTTTGCAATTAATATTACAGGGCAGTAATTTACCTTTTTTAATCCATGTCCCTCTACATCCTCTACAGTGCTTTCTAGTCTATTTTTTTTCAGCATAGAAATCAAAAAGTTTTATCAAGGTTTACTTCCTGTAGTTTATATATTTTTAAGTGTATTAAATATGTTTTTTCAATCTATTCTCCTTCCCACCCAAAAATTCTGATAAACATCTCAATGGCTGGCATATCTTTGTTTGATGTCTCTCTCTCTCTCTCTCCCCCCACTGGTCTCTTTGCCTCCCTCTTTTCCTCATTTCTCCGTCTCTCTCTTGTCCTAACACACACACACACACACACACACACACACACACACAACACCACACAAAGTCACATTATAGGCAATGGGTTTCAAGGGTAGCATTCAAAAATAATACTGAGGGTTTTCTTTCCCTGAAAATATTGTAAAGAATTTTGATTTCAGAGCAAGGATTAAAATATTAATAAATCTTACCTGTACTTTAACTTTCCGGAGATCACTATTGTTAACATTTCATAGTACAGCATGTGTGCAACAAGAGAATAAGGTGATCCAAAATAGTGTTTTAGGAGGATTCATATGTACCATTACCCAAAATATTTTCATTATATGTGTGTATATATATATGAAAAGTAAGTTCTTATTTTGCATTTGTTGTAATAGGTGTATGAACAAATTTCAATGGCCCCTGTATGTTTTTCTATAATGCTTTCCCTCTCATGTTTTAGATTTTCAGGCCAATAGAGCTTGACGACCAGAACCATGTAACTTTTAACAAAACTACCTTTTGAGTTATCTTCCAGAAATGGCAGAATTTCTGCAAGACAAAGGAGTTGAGATGCTGAAGGCCCCTGGGCAGACATCTTAACACCAAGACTCACAATCCCTCACTAACCTGCTCCAATGCACAAAGTCCCTCCTTAATTTCAACACGACCTGCCCCAAGGCATATGGCCCCACGTTAAAAGCCCATACTCTCCATCAGTCAGGAGATGGATTAGAGGCTACTTCCCCTGTTCTTCCAGCTGATATCATTTGCATTAAAAATTCCTTTCTTCTTTGGCAATCCTCATTGGCCTTCTGTGCAGCGAGCAACAGGACCCACGTTGGAACCCCCCAGAGGTTTCAGTTATAATACCATCACTCTTAAGAAGTGTAAACATTAATGATAGCAAAATTGCTTGAATCCCAAAAGGAAAATATGATTATTCTCAAAAGTCCAAGAATACTTGAAATCAATGGATCACATCGCCATTTTAAGTACAAATATTTTAATGGCCATGAAAAAAATATCAAATAAATTTAAGCCCCAGTACACAAAATCAGGCCATCATTTTTTATGGCTCACACTTAGGACAAATTCATTTATATGTTCATTTCCATGAATTTTTTTTATAAAAACATGCAAGCTAAAATCTCAAGCAGGACAGAATGAATAAGCACAGAATTCAGCAGTAAATTAAGTGACAATATTTATAAATTTTAACAGTGTAATACTTTCTCCTCAAAAGGCTAAAGATGAATTCCTACCAAAAAGCACAAACCCATTTCTTTAGATTTTAATTAATGCAAATGAACTCAAATTGAAAGACATTCTGCAACACAACCGGCCTTCTCAAAAGAGTCAAGTCATAAAGAACAAAGAAAAGTTGAGGAACTGTTTAGAACCAAAGACTAAACAGAACTGACAAGTAAACATAATGCAGGGTCGTGGACTGAATCCGACAGAAAGCTTAAAGTACTCTAACATACAACCAGCAATACCCGAAAAGGGATTGTATAAGAAAATCATAAAGAATATTTTACCAATGTTGAATTTGAGGATTGCACTGTGGTTTCATAGAAGAGGGGTTGGCAAACTTTTTCTATAAAGGGCCAAATAATAAATATTTTAGGCACTGAGGGCCATACATAGTCTCTGCCAAATATTCTTCATTGTTTTTACAACCCTTAAAAAAGTAAAAAACCATTCTTAGCTCAAGAGTTGTACAAAAACAGGCCGAGGACTGAATGTGGCCCAACAGCCATAGTCTGCCAACTCCCGATATAGACAAAGTCCTTGTTCTTAGGAAATACACAATGAAGCATGTTAGGGTAAAGGGCCATGATGTCTGTAACCTACGCTCAAGTGATTCAGCAAAAATAATAATAATAACATATGTGACAGAGAAATAAAAGATACAGCAAAAGGCTCACAATTCATAAAGGTTGGTGAAAGGTGAAGGTAGTTCACTGTACTATGCTTGCAACTTTGCTTTAAATTTGTTTTTCAAAATAAAAAAATAATGTTCAAAAAAAAAAAGGCCATAGATGCTCCTAGGAGGTTTGAACGCAGAAGCCTCAATGTGCAGGCATAGGGCATAGTTCCAGTGGCTCAGACAGAGAAGAATGAGAAGTCTCATAAAGCAAAAGGTATTCTGCCATCAAGGTCATTTGAATACACACCCGTGGGTCCAAAGGTATCTAGATTCTCCTGTCATCACCAGCAGGCTTCGACGAGGCAGCAAAACTGGCACTGTGACACCATCTGGGTGCTTAAAATCCATGACAATCTTGAAGCCGAAACAAAAGCATAAAGATCAATCCAAAATTTCATGTATTCCAAGGATGAGAATGATTCATAGAGTCTGGCTATCTTTCTAGGCTAACAGATTAAAATATGATAATGCTTGTAGAACAGCATAGTACAATGGGTCTCAAACTTCAGTGTGCCTGAGAATCAATTGAAAATGACAAAAAAACATACTTTCTCCACAGAGATTCAGACTCAGCAGGTCTGGAGTGAGGCTCACACAACTGCATTAGTAACAATCACCCCAAGAAATTATGAAGCAGGTGGTCTGAGGCTCACAGGGAAAACAGTAGGGTAGTGGTCAAACACAGGGACTTTGAAGCTGAAACACTCATGTTCTGGCTCTTCCATTTATTAGTAACAATTGGATCAACTGACTCACCTCATACTGTGTATCAAAATAATAAAGCTATTTTTATACTCAACAAAAATTTATTTTATGACTTTGTGCTAGATACATTGCCAGGCATGAGAATACAAAAAGAACTAAAGTTTTCAAATACACACTGTGGCTATTACTTTTCTAATAATTGTTCTTAAAAATGATTAAGTAAAATAATAATAAACCTAATAAGCACAAATCCCTACCTGTAAAATAAAAGAATTTCCCAATATAAAAATAATGACATATAAAACATACATTTTTAAATGAATGAAATACAGAAAAGTATAGAGAAAAAAATATCTAACTCTCCAGAGATAATATTCACTATTAACATTCAGATCACTTTTTTCCAGTAAAATTGATTTTTTCTTTTTCTTTTTTTTTTTTTTTTGTTTAGAGAAAGTGTCTCACTATATTGTCCAGGGTAGACTTGAACTCCTGGGCTCAAAAGATCCTCCTACCTCAGCCTCCTGAGTAGCTGGGACTACCGGTATGCATTGCACCCCAGATGAAATTTTTATGTAATTGAACACAGATTTTTTATGAAATATGGCATCCTGCTATTTTTACATTATACAGTATAATAAATACTACTCATATCTGAAATATCATTTTTAATGGCTGCAAAATATTCCATCATATGGCTGTACCATAATTTACCTTAATATTATATTATCAGATATTTAAGATATTTATAACTTATAATAAATAGTGTTTTAATAAACAACTAATAAACCTTTATCACAATTTCTATCTTAGAATAAGAGCTACCAGACCAAACGGTTTGAACAATTTTAAAAGTTCTTAATATAGACAAACTGTTTTCCAAGGACTGTACCAATCTACACTCCCACTAGCAGTATGAAACTATTTGATCATGTTTTCACCAACGCAGGAATATGATTTTCTTTTAAAAATCTTAATTTCAAAAAATAAATAAACCATACATTATTGCTTTAACTTGTAAATCACTGCAGATCTAAATTACAAACCATTCCTAACTGTTATTTTCTCATTTATGATTATTTATTGTGTAGAAGTTTTCAGGGCCAGGTTCATGAACATACAATCTGTGTCCAGGGCTCTGTGCACAGAAGGGCCTCCATACTAAATTTAAGGCTCTGCTGTCACTGTCCTGGAATTCTTAACATTATCTTTGAACTTGTGTTTTGTTAAATGAAGTCTGATGGAACAACAGAGCATGTTCATGAGCAGAGGAAATACACACAATAAACTTGTCAACAGTTCCTTGAGGCCCATTTGGGTAACACATTCACAATGTCCCACGAGCAAAGAAAGTGTGAGAGTTCACTGAGAATCAGAGTGCAAGGTAAGCATTTTATATCTACCACTGAGTGAGCAGCTTGGAAAGGCCACCAGAGCTTGCTTCAAAGGCAGAGAAAGAAGGCAATGGTGTCGTAGGAAACACAAGCAACCGAGGAACCCCACCGTTATATTCTTTCTTACTTGTGTTACTTTCCTGTGTTAGCCAACCACTTACAGTGAAAATGATGACACAGAAAAAAACTGAAAGATAAGACAACCTGTCAGGAGCTCACCTAAGCTGAAAGAAAGAGCTCAGCTGCCAAGTGTCAGAGCAGTCAATTAAAGCAACAAGCTAAAAAATAAAAGGTGATCACTTATTGCAATAGTATAAGCAAAAGTCTAAAACCAGACTGCCCCCATTCCATTTTCCCCCCCAAACACTGCACAAGTCAAGGGTGAGGTGGATCATTGCAGACATGGGAATCGCCTCCCTGTTGAGGGAACCCCAAACAAAACAGCAGTTTTATGAACCCAGGAGTCAGGGGAAGGGTGAGGGGTTAGGACTAGGAGCTGAAAAGTAATGAGTACTAAGTCAGAGTAAGGAAAAGTGTCTTCGGGGTTTCCCGCTCCTCCCTCTACAAGGTGGCCTTGGTAGAGGTGCCTGAAGTGAACCTCAGACAAAGTCCTCAGAAAAGAGACCTGAGAATGAAGGTGCCTGGGCTAGGAATGCCAACAGGCATAAGAGCATGACCAGCCAGAGAGGTCTGAGTCCTTTATTGCGACTCAGCTTAGAGACAGACCATCACACACTGGCTATGTATTAAGTCTGGTGTGGGGAGGACTTTCCCCCACAAGAAGAGCTAGGGAAAGCCTTTGTAATTGCCTATGGTCAGGCCTAAAAAATCACAGGATTTCAGTCTGGGGCTCCTCATAGCCCATAGCTCCTTTTCCTTCCAGTCCTTCCTGACTCTTCAGTAAGCTGAGGGTAGACAGTGTTAGTAGAATGTGCACATATCAAGAAGTAAAACAGAAATGGTTACAGTTGAGTTAGTTTTGTGCAGCATTTCCACTATTCTGGTAAAAATGATCACACAAATAGTACAAGTACAAAATACAAATTAAGTTTCATGATTCCTCATATGAGTTAAGTTTTCTTATATTTGCATTTCAAACTAGTATCATGCAATATAAAGTGACAAAATTCACACCAATAATTTAAAATTTAGATTTCTTTACTAAGAATGACATTAAATAGCAAATAAAACCACCTTGACAAGATGAGATGAGACCACAGAATAAAAAACGCTTTGTATTTTAATTTTAGTACCTTTAATTGTACATTTTCCTGCTTTCTGAACAAGAAATCTACATTTTCATTTTGAACTGGGCCCTATAATTTAAATAGCTGGCCCTAAAAGTTTTGCATTTTTTTTATGCTCTCAATCTATTGTTTTGTGCTTACAAAACACAAAAATACTTCTTTGTAGGCTTACAAAGCCCCCATCCTAATCAGACAAATATTTACTCCTATTTTCTTATAGACTTCATGTTATTCTTTACATTGAAGTCTTTATACTTCTGAAATTTATTTTTTTATATAATTTGACAATATAGGGTTTTTTTAATTTAAGGATATTATTTTTATTTATAAAATTAAATGTAGATTTCCTACAAAAATTAAATTTCTCTTAGAACATTCCATCATCAAAATATGTTCAGTATCTTCATATTTAAGTATCTGTACCTTAACTAAATGCTTGTTAAAAAACAAAAAGAAAAAAAAGGACTTTAAAAAAATTCACTAAGGATACACAATCAATAATGTTCCCCTGCAACTGCTGAATCATTCTGCCATGTCACAGTTTTGCTCCACATGAGCTTTTTTCCAATTATTCTTTTGGTTGTACCTATTTTCTCTATTTTCTGAGATGGCAGAGTCAATAAAGATCAAGTCCTCAGCAAACTCCTGGGACATGACTGAGGATAACGTTCTGTTTAAAGCAAACAAACAAAAACCATAGACATTCTGATCTTATAGAACCTTTACACATCCAAAAGACAATAGAATGAAGACCCCAGACACAGTTAGTACTCTGTCATCCAAGAAAAGATAAGATGGATGATAGCAAAGCACAGGAAGGAATAAATAGATCTCCATGTTGGCTAAACAGGATAATGAAGAATATATTGCTACTGGGAACACTTCTGGGAAAGAAGACAAACTTAATTCTGATCCTTAATAGTTAGAAACAGGCTAAGATCATTAACTGTTTGAGAGAAACTCCTGAAGAGTATCTGGACAGGTGACAATATGATGTGAAGAATGATGTGTGATTCAGAGAATGATAAGAGCTGAGAGGCCAGAACTTACTATATTTAACTGGAGAAAATATTTCACAGCTGAAAGTCTACCTGTTTCCTACAGCCTACCAAATGCAAATCTTCTATAGTTGTGCTAACATTTTCATCTAACCCAAATGAATTAAGAGTTTGCTTTTTACTTTAAATAGCAAAAAGAAGATTCCACAAAAGATGATACCCGAGAAGCATGCTTTGCTAAGCTGAAGGGTAGCTGGAAGAAAAGCTTGCTGATATGCTGTATTTTTCCAGGGCAAAGGAACTGATACTAATTTTGCCCTGGAGACACCTTGGGGATTAATAGCTGATGTCAGTGACCTTTAAATCTTCTAACTATGCCAGACAGCCTGCTCCTTTAAGACAAGTTGAAATCAAGGCCCACCACAAACCCATTTCCCTTCCCTGGTTCCTACTGGCAAGAAATATTTAAAAAAACAAACAAAAAAATGAGAACAAAACAAAATAAAATCACACATAGGAGACTTAAATCCACTTGGCTAAATTTCTTGAAAGTTGGAATCCCAAAATTACCAAGTCTTGTGAAACTCAAAGGAAAAGAGACAATGTCACCAACACATTTGAATCAACATACAAGACCTCCCATTTGAAAATGACTAAAAGAAAACAAGCTCTGCTCCCTTGTCCTGCAGTCAGCAGCAATTTTATAAAGTACAGGTGTCTAGAGTCTGGTCATGAGAGGGGATAAACTGTGACGGTGCCCTATGACATAGAAGAGTGGGCCTTTGAGTAGTAGTAATATATGCAACAGCTAAATACCACTGCAGTCCAAAGGCACTTATTTCTCATCACTGCTATGAGAGAAAATGAGAGACAGAATATCATTTGATGCTTCTGCATACATTCAGGGTACACATCTGGGAACATGTCTGTAGTACCGCACATGTGGAATAGGCAAAATTAGATAAGGAAAAATTTTAAAAGAAAACATCACAAAAACTCTACTTTATAGCAGAAGGTGGCAAATTCCACCATTCAAATACAACTCTGCCTTCCAAAACTAGGTTCAGCTGTTGAATGAATAGATTCTGCTATCTCTTCCTCTTCATCCCCAAATACAGATGGTTTTGAACTGTTTTGTCTAGCTAGGCTCAAGTGTAATGTAAAATGAAAAGAAAAGGCATCTTTTAGCTCAATGTTCTAAACACATTGCCAAATGGCACAATGGAGAACAAGATATATATTGCATAACAGAAAAATAAGCTTGAAAAAGAAAAGATGCTAGATTGGAATCACAAAGCATGTTGAATATTACAAATACTTAGCTTAAATGCCTAAGTCTTCTATCTTTTGCAAGTTGATGAAAGGAATGTGAGGGAACCATTTAAATCTCATGCAAAGTCATTTAACATATAAAAATCTGGCAGAGTTAGGACTTTTATAATGAAGAAGGGAAAATAACAGAACAACGATGCACAATTGGTGCTTCTAAATGAAATAATGTGAATATCAGAGGTTTAAGACAGACTCTTGGAAAAACAGATAAAGACTTCAATAATATTTTTGAGAACAAAGGCTCTCTTTATAATCAAGCTGTAACAGTCAAATAATTTTATCACGCTATCATATTTTATCAGAAAAACAATACCAAAACAATATTCATATGACTCATTCTTTGTCCTAAAAATTAGTGCACAGTTGTAATATAATCTAAATATTGCTAAATAAAAAATTTTTAAGAACCCATCTTCATAAATTGTAGTTCCACTTTTCCAGGTAAGTCTTAACCAAAAATTTTCTTTCTTTCTTACAATAAAAGTTTCATTCTGGTTTTAAATACATGCATGTTACATGGTCATTTTTATCCTCAGATGACCAAGTCTTATGGTACTTCATGAACTGATTATAGGTATTTAATGAACTGATTATCTGCCCAACAACATTACTAGTTCATTATCACAAGGAGGTTTATGGCAAAGGCATCTTTCAAAATATCTGGCCAGCAAAGGGAGGTTGCAATTTACAGGACAAACCTATTAGTGAAGGAGTACTTAAAAGCAAAAGTCTACTTGACTTCACAGGGTTTATATTATTCTTATATGTCCTGATACACTCTACCACTTGTTGTATATTTCCCTAAGCTCGTCCTTAGGTATATGAGCATTTGGTATTTGAGAGGGAAAGAAGCTGATTGGTTCCTTGCTGAATAATCACTGAGCTAAGCCAACAGGTTAAAACTTTTTGGAACTAGCTTTCCTTGAAACATCTTGTCATATATTAACTTGTCTTTGTTGTGTAATCATTTTTATTTGAGTTTTCAGCTATTATTTGCTACTGAAAGCATCTTCAGTTTTATACATATCATATAACATATATACGTATATCTGTAATACCTCTGGAGGTACAAAAGCATTAAAGAAAATCGCAACTTAGTTGTAGAGGCAAAACAAATAAAATAAATATATTTGAAAAAAGCAAGACTAGTCTGACTTACTATGAAAGTACACTACCTTTTAGATGTACTGTAAGAGTTTTAAGAATATGCTCCAGTAGTCATAAAAATAAGATAAAAATAAGGCACTTAAGGAAAATTTATATTAAAGAATACTTCATGGGAACACCTTGAGTTGGAGCATTTAAGCATTAAGAAAGATCTTAAAAATTTCCCAAAAAAGAGAAGAAAATAGAAGTTAAATATAACCTCAAGGATTTTAGCTGAGGAGAAACAAAACCAAAAACCACTACCAAAAAAAAAAAAAAAAAACAACAATGCCTGTGACAAAATTATTACAACGAAATGGAAGCTGGTATAAGCACTTATAGTAAATTTCTTAAAAACGACTGATGATGTCAAAGATGAAAAAATAAAGAAATATGTATGAAGGGATGGTACTAAGATTCTAGGTCTGGGACAAGGTGCTAGAAGAGAATTCAAGTAATTACATAGCATCAAAAAAAAACCCAGAAAAGCACAGGGTGCAAGTGTGGAAAGCCATCTTTCTTTCTGGTGACCTCTTAAAATCTGACTTTTAAGCCATGGGAACATGAGTTTCCCCTTGCTATAGAAGTGAAGGCTTCAAGTAAGGAAGCCTAGAACAAGCATACTGTAATGAGCTTTTACATGTATGGATTGCTCTGAGTTTGAAAAACATTTTCCATATACTAACTCATTTTATTCCTATCATAATCCTTCAGCAGGAAAGAAATACTATTAATCCCATTTTACAGATGAAATAAAGGCCCAAATTTAGTAGTCTGTTTTAAATAGCATGATAAACTCAAATGTTTAGTAAATATTTTTTCAAAATTACAAAGATTCACTTATCCTCAAAGTCTATCCTTAAAAGAAAATCTGTTCCTGTCATAACTTATAACATGTATATATTTTCCAGCTATTACAAAGACAGCTTTAACCAAAAACTCCATCGTTCAATTGGCAACTGAAAATTATGTCTCCAGAAACACCAAATGAAGACAACAATTGCACCAGATTTTCAGTTCAACTAAAGGGCAGATTTCCCTCTCTTTATAACTTCTAATTAAAAACTGCATAGGCCAGGCGCAGTGGCTCACGCCTGTAATCCAAGCACTCTGGGAAGCTGAGGCCGGCGGATTGTTTGAGCTCAGGAGTTCGAAACCAGCCTGAGCAAGAGCGAGACCCCGTCTCTACTAAAAATGGAAAGAAATTAATCGGACAACTAAAAATACACAGAAAAAATTAGCCGGGCATGGTGGCGCATGCCTGTAGTCCCAGCTACTCAGGAGGCTGAGGCAGAAGGATCGCTTGAGCCCAGGAGTGTGAGGTTGCTGTGAGCTAGGCTGACGCCATGGCACTCACTCTAGCCCGGGCAACACAGTGAGACTCTGTTTGAAAAAAAAAAAAAACTGCGTAATGCCTCTGTAGAGTATTGGTGGGATATTGAGCCCCCATACCTCATATTTCCCCGGGAGGGGACGGAATTTCCCTAGGAGTAAAAAGTAGAAAGCACACTCCTAGCTTTTCTCCACCCCTTTACTTACAACTCCCCAAGAAAGAAGGAATGCCTTGGCCGACTAGCTAGTCAGGAGCCACACTCACTTGGCTCAACCCTTTCCTCTCTTTTTCAGAGCCAGCTAGTTTGAAGGATCTAACACACACTCCTCATGTCCCACGTCTGCTGTCCCCAATCCCCGGGCTGCAGACCAGTACCAGTCCATGGCCTGTTGGGGACCGGGCCGCAGAGCTCGGCTGCCACCCCCCTTCCCCTCCCCTCTGCGGAAAAATTGTCTTCCATGAAACTAGGTGGGGGAGGAGGTGCACAGCAGGAGGTGAGCAGCAGGTGAGCAAGAAAAGCTGCGTCTATATTTACAGCCGCTCCCCACTGCTCGCACCACGGCCTGAGCTCCACCTCCCCCCACGCCATCCATGGAAAAATTGTCTTCCATGAAACTAGTCCCTGGTGCCAAAAAGGTTGGGGACAGCTGTCCTATGTTATAGAAGCAGCCCTTGCCTCAACAGGGGAGGTCTCCAGTTGCCCAGCTGTGCCAGTGACAAGGTCAGTATGTCTCTAATTCAGTGGTGAAATATTAACAAATCCACTTGGATGTAGATCTAAAGTCATATTCTGTCATCAGTTTTCTCAGTAGTAAAGTTGACACTCTGATCTTCAATTATCGTTTGTCTCATTTCTCAACTGGTTACAGAGTTGGGAAGAAAAAACAAAAATGTTATTCACTGGTCCCCTAAAGCTATAAGTAAGATGGGGGATAAAAACAAAAATAAACCGAGAAAAGCTCCTTCTTTCCTTCTCATGCTCATTATTTTTGAAAGCACCTATATTAAGACTCCACACATGTAGTTGATAAGATGGTTTTGTCATATCAAAGAACAGCACTAATTGTCTAGTTACATTATCAACATGATCACACAAGTTCAGCAAAGGTTAAGAAGCCAAAGCACGGATGTGAACTATACAAATATGGAAAAACAAAAACCAGTAAATAGTATTTGCCTCCAAGAACAAGATCAGAATATAATGCAACCTCCACTTAGATTAGAAGGCCTCATATTTTAAGGATTCTTCTAGATTTAAAATTCTGATTTCTACCTAAAATTCTGTCCATAGTTTGCCTGAATCACCTTACATCACACTTTTAATACCTTCTTTAGGAGTTCAAGCAAAGTGTGGCTACAAAAATGAATGAATCAGCATTAGTCTCTTATTTTTCAACGTAAAAATGAAGATATTCCCCTCTATTGCTTAGAGTTTTTGAAAAGACTGAATCAGGTAATATATTTTAAAAGTTTATCAAAATTCTGGACACATAAATTTTAGTTTTATTTCATTTTTCTGTGGCCTGCAGCTCCAGCCTTTTGCCACTAGATGGCAACACTGTATCAGCAAGTCAAAAGTTGGCCAGGGTGCACCAAGGGAAGTCTAGATTTTAATTTTGCTAAAGGTGATATGTATAAAATAAAAAATTAAATTACAAGTGTTTTCCTGGCATCCGATAAGCTGACAGATAAAACTTTGGACATTTAAAAGAAGAGGCTGTGATAATTTCACATTTGTAAGAAATCAAAGTGTTAATGGTACCCTTCCTTTACATTTTTAAATCTTAATTCATTTTAATTAAGAATGTGGTTAGGCCAGGTGCAGTGGCTCACGCCTGTAACCCTAGCACTCTGGGAGGCCGAGATGGGCGATTGTTTGAGCTCAGGAGTTTGAAACCAGCCTGAGCAAGAGCGAGACCCCGTCTCTACTAAAATTAGAAAGAAATTAATTGGACAACTAAAAATATATAGAAAAAATTAGCCGGGCATAGAGGCGCATGCCTGTAGTCCCAGCTACTCGGGAGGCTGAGGCAGAAGGATCGCTTGAGCCCAGGAGTTTGAGGTTGCTGTGAGCTAGGCTGACGCCACGGC
>CAUYSK010004594.1:0-49184 GCA_963575035.1 Avahi laniger | reverse complement strand
GAGGAAAGGGAGGAAAAAGGGAGGACAAAGAGGAGAAGGAGACGGACGATGATTTCGTATGATTGAAATAGGAGAGAATGAATATGGCCAGTAGCCATATTTGGAGACATCATTAGAACAATTTTCTCTCTCTCTTTTTTTGTTTTTTGTTTTATTTTCATTTATTTATTTATTATTTCTGCATATTATGGGGGTACAAATGTTTAGGTTATGTTGCCCTTGCCCTCCGTCCCTCCTACTCAGAGATTCAAGTGTGTCCATCCCCCAGATGATGCACGTCACACTCCTTATGTATGTATATACCCATCCTCCCATCTGCCCGACGCCCAATAAATGTTATTCCTATATGTGCACTTAGATGTTGATCAGTTAAAACCAATTTTCTGATGAGTACATGTGGTGCTTATTTTTCCATTCTTGGGATACTTCACTTAGCAGAATGGGTTCCAGCTCTATTCAGGAAAATATAAGAGGTGCTATATCACCATTGTTTCTTATAGCTGAATAGTATTCCATGGTATATATATACCACATTTTATTAATCCACTCATGTATTGATGGACACTTGGGTTGTTTCCACATCTTTGCAATTGTGAATTGTGCTGCTATAAACATTCAAGTGCAGGTTTCTTTCTTACACAGTATCATTTGCTCTTTTGGGTAGATGTCCAGTAATGGGATTGCTGGATGGAATGGTTCTTCTACTTGTATCTCTTTAAGGTATCTCCATATTGCTTTCCACAGAGGTTGCACTAGTTTGCAGTCCCGCCAGCAGTGTATGAGTGTTCCTGTCTCTATGCATCCACGCCAACATTCACTGTTTTGGGACTTTTTGATAAAGGCCAGTCTCACTGGAGATAAGTGATATCTCATTGCGGTTTTGATTTGCATTTCCCTGATGATTAGAGATGTTGAGCATTTTTTCATATGTTTCTTGGCCGTTATTCTGTCTTCTTTTGAAAAGTTTCTGTTCATGTTCTTTGCCCACTTTTTGATAGAGTTGTTTGATTTTTTCTTGCTGATGTTCCCGAGTTCTAAATAGATTCTAGTTATCAGCCCTTTATCAGATGTGTAGCATGTGAAAACTTTCACTGTTTTTTATTTTTAGAGTCAAGAGTCTCACTGTCTTGCCCAGGCTGGAGTGCAGTGACTATTCACAGACAGGATCATAGCACACTGCACCCTTGAAATCTTGGACTCCAGTGATCCTCCGGCCTCAGCCTCACAAGTAGCTGGGACTACAGTCATATGCCACTGCACCCAACTAAGGACACTTCCTACAGGAAATGTAAACTTTGTATTATGGAATTGGGGCAATTATATAGTGTTAAATTCAAGATATTTTCATTCCTGCATATCAGGTTATGCAGAGATGGCATATGAGCCTCCTTAAGAATTAGGCTGGGTCTCTGGCCACTGTTTCTTTATGCAGAGGATTGTAGGAAGAGAAAACATATCTCCTCACCTCCCACTCACACACACACACACACACACACACACATAGGTTATGTGAGTGGTGAATGTGGGGTAGCAGTTGAAACAATAAAGACTCATTTGATTAATTTCTTAAATAAAAACCTGGTTTAAAAGGAAAAGAAAGATAAATGCATAGCTAATCACCGTAATTTCTTTCCAATTCCATAACAATCTCTGTGTCCTCTTGATCAAGCTGGTTCCTTTTATCAACCTTCAGTGTCCTCATTTGTTATATATATATATATATATATATATATATAGTCTTCCCTTTGATACATTTATAAAGTGAGAAATCTGAGCTAAATGATTTTCTTTCCAGTGACAAACACATTCTATTCGCTACCTTGATAAACCTTGCTCACTGATAATTGATTTGTCTGAAACATTATAATGTAATGGTATTACTCTATTTTACCTTGGGAAAGTTATTCAAACTTTCTGAACTTTTGTTTCTTCATTTGTAAGCTGAGAATAAAAAGAATACCCTACTTTAGAGGGTCATTGTGTAGTTACATAAGATAATATGCAAAACATGACTAGGGTAGTTACCTAGCACAGGGTATGTATGCAATAAAAATTATGTGGTAATACTGACATGACAAGGTTTGAGTTTTTGCCTAAATTTTTCTTTAAACTTCACAACAATTGTGACTGCCATCATTGAAAGATGGAGCTTGACTCAGATCTATTTCTTGATTTAAAACTCGCTATGGAACCACATCCCACAAAATCTAAAGAATGCCATGTTCTTTCTTTAAATCTCAAGTGGCTAAAAAGGCTCTCTTGAGCCTAGATTTGACTTTTTTGGAGTATCCACAAGATAAATTCACATTAAAGCTAAAAGCTAAATAAAATGTATCCAAATTAATGTATTCTTTTTTACAAAAGGATAAATAGAGCATTTTATTAATACTTTTTTTTTGCTGCAACAAAAAGACAGTCCACATCTTTTCATTCAAACAACAAAAGCTATGATCACATTATATCACTTTGAGACACAAAGCAAAGGGTATTTTTATTTTCTTAAGATAAAGAATGGTTTGCATTTTTAAACAAACTTTATGTTTTGTATTTGCAGTAGCAGGGCCTCCAGTCACTAGCACAATACAATGAACAGATCAAATATCCAGAATAGACAATTAAAAATACACCAATAATATTTTTAGTTGAACTGGGAAATGCATTATTATAATTTTAGAACATTATAAAGAGGTCTGATGTGAACTATTTTAAAAGAAAAAAACCATTCCAACCACCCAAACAGCTACCACAAGCAAAATGAAGGTAATATATAGACAGGAAATTTTATGCATTGCACTTATTGCTTGGTACACAAATGTTGCAATTCCTGTTGAATTATATTAAGAAATGACAAGCAAAATGCCTCTTGCCCATCTAAAATTCTATGACTCTATGAAAGTAGAAATTTCAGTCCCCTAACCCAACATTAGGTGTATGCTTTTGGTTTTGTGTGAAGATTGTTTATTATGTTCCTCTGCATGGATATGTATAAGATATACAGATATATATAGATATAATTTTAATATAATTTATTGTCCTATATTTTTAAGACAAATATCTCTTAAATAGGACTTTAAATAATAAAATTTTCTACTTACAATATCTCTATTAAGCTTATCTTTTCATATTATATATAGTTCTGTGGCACAAGTTTCATATAATATTTAATTATTAAGAAAGAAAGATATCTAAATCATTTTCTATTTCTTTTGTTGTTAATATTGCATTTTAAGGGCTACATCTCCATAGTGAATTTTGTATTAGATTCTTTATTGTATATATATCTTTTTTTCCTAATGCAAGTTACAACCAGTACAAAGTTGTAATAAAAAATACATTAAAGTCTATTTCTTTTTATATTTTTTGCAAAAAAGTTATGTGATATGCTACATGAAAAGTTGGATATTATTGAAATGTGAAGTGTTCATACTGTTAGGTAAACGAATGGAGGAACACGAAGCATACCCCTCAATTTACAAGTTCTCTTTCACAATAAATGTTTGTGCCCAAGCATTTCATATAAAACACTGCAAGATATTCCTTTTGAGGACCAACAAAATATCCCATATTATGTAATTCTAATAATTATTCAGCACAACTTGCTAGCTGCTAATATACAATATACTTCTTCAACAGAAAGATATCCCAACTACATGATTTACAGTTAATAAATGTTGCCAATACATGATGCAGCCAACTTGATTTGTTTCACTTATTTTTTTAAACAGGACTTCTGTGTGATATCTTGCAATACATTGTAACAAATATTTAAGTGCATGTTGCATGATCAAGTAGCTTTGGCTTCCTAACCTTTGGAGGATGAGATGTGCCAACTGTTCTAGTTGTGCTTTATTAAATGGTGATGAGTTTTATCTCATATGAATCCAATGAATAACTACTTGTTTCTACAATTTTGATCAGTCACAAAGGCAAGAATGGATTACCTGAATGGAAATGATGGAACTTGACAACTTCTACAGATTGCACTTGATGGTAACTTCATGGGTTTGTTTTGATCTCATTTTTACAGCAAGACTTGCCTGGTTGATAAGTTTACATGTTTACACCACATTTTTTAAAATTTTTGTGCAATCACAATGAATTTAATCACAAACACTAAAAATAAATCCAGCAGTTAGTTTTGTTATGAATAATCATTTCGGTCCTTATAGCTATATGAGTCTTGTACCTCTTCTTGTACAAATTCCTCTTTCTTTTCCCAACCATTGGGCCAACCTCCATTGGCCTGTGTTGTGGCACCATAAGACTTGGTGGTACCATAATTTATATAATTTTGAGTAATGTCCCCTGTTTCTTCATCAAGTTCATCTTCATGGATAAATCCACATTTTTCTTCACTTGTTTCCTCAGGGTCTGCCCAAGGTTGCTTCTCTCCTGAGGCAAATATTGCATAAAATATAACTCCGCCATAGTGGACGAGGGCAGCAATCAGGAAGACATACTGCCACTCTTCACGTGACTGTAGTGACAAAAAGTGGGACTGTGAGAATAAACTCCCCATGATGGAAAACCCTAGCCTCTTCCTTGAATGCTCCACCACTGATTTTTTATAAGACACTATCTTCAGGGATATCCACGTCCTGATTATGTAAAGCAAACACTCTGCTAAAAAACTTTCTATGATAGTGTTACTTTCATTATTTAATATTTAATCTAAAAGTTTTGAAATAAAATTCCAAATATACCTATGGCCTGTTGATTTTTAAAATATTCATACTCTCTTTTCATTTCTATTGATTTATTCATCTTTTAATTCCACTCTTTTTATTTCCTCTGATAAACCATAGTTTTGAAGCTCTACAAATACATATAAGAAAATACAGCTGATAATAATATTCTTCCATGGATAACTGCAGAGGTGTCTGAACTGAGGTTTACAACCAAAGCTCAGAAGACTTCTGTTCACCTATTTTAATAAACAAGAAGGAAAAGGGTTTTTATTGTTGTTGTTACACAGGGATATGAGAAAGAGTAAAAGGTGTTGAGAAACATATTTCTTATTGGCTGTGGAACTGGACTTTGTTAGTTCCTAAAGAGATATTTTCTCCTGAGCCTCAATTATCTTAATTATCTTCCCTACTCAGAGGTGTGGTGACTAGACCAGAAAGAAAATGCCAACAACATGTTAACTCTTTTCTAAAAAGATTCTTTGTTTGAGAGAGAATCTTCCACAACTAAATATCTGTTTTTCTCCATCTTACCTTATTCTTTGTCATTGCACCAACAATGATAGGGCAAACCATTCCTGATAATGTGCCAACACCATTCGAAATGCCCATTAAGATACTGGCATATCTTGGAGCAATATCCAAGTGGTTAACATTGAAACCTGAAATACACACATTAGTTTTGGTTCAGGAAATTATAAACCTCTTAGAAGTAAGTATCTATAGAATATCGTATCACAACTTTTAAAAAGATACTGGACACATGACATGTGTTTGACAACTACTTATTGATAATTTAGCTCAGGGATATAATGTGAATAGAATGGGGTATGATTTCTTATCCAATACTTAATATATGATGCTCACTCCACAGAGAGGAGGATATGTTTTCTTAACAACAACAACAAAATGGTAAGTGGGGTGGGGAAGTGAGTAGTAACCAATCCAAATGGTGTTTTCTAAATGTTTTCTATTTTGACTAACATCTAAAAGATTACATATATATATATATAGAGAGAGAGAGAGAGAGAGAGACATATGTGCATGGTGTGTGTGTATGTGTATAATGACCAGCCACAATCAGAATGTCACAAATACAAAGACATCATAAATACAAAGAAATAAAACTATCTTACCAGATATAGCAAATCCGCTGAATCCCACCGCAAGTACCAAGAACGAGATAGCTACCCCTCTAGTATGAGAATAGCCAACGACCAGAAGCAGTGTGGCTTCCATGCCAAAACCTTCAGAAGCAAATATATGGAAATACTTAAAAAATGTGTGTAAATTTTACCAATGAGCCCAAACTGCTAAAAAGTTAATACTTATTGATCTAGAAATTCCACTTCAGGGAGTCTATTTTTAAAAATAATAATAATAGCAATAATTTATGACAGAGATTACTGAAGCCTTTCTTGTTTTTTAATAAAAACATCCAGAACAACCCAAAGTTTCAATGGTGGAAAGGGTTAAGTCAGTTAAATAAATATAATACAAATGACATTATTATGACATTATTTAAAACTAGGAATTATAAAAAGTTTGAAGATAGGAAAGTGATTTTAAATGAACAATGAAGGCACAAATTTAACTACAACTAAGTAATTTGATATGTGTAGAAAAGTTATTACTCATGTAGATTAGAACTTAGTGAATGAAAAAACAGGTCCCTACTAACACTTACAGACTTACCGCCACAGTTCATGATCTTTCTCACAGTAGTAGTTGAAAGAATTTGCTTGCTCCTTAGAAAATCTGCAATTTGTCCTCCAATAGGCACAATAATTGTCATCACTAAGTGTGGCACAGCAGACAGCATACCAACCTGATGAAAAACAAGAAGGGGGAGAAATATACGTGACCATAAATAATGTGGACAATTTAATGGCCTTGGTTTTCTGAATCCATCATCAACTCTTTGTGAACAAACAAAAGAAAAATGCTGTCTCCAAATGACCACTTACTTTTTCCTAGAATAAGCAATAACTTCCAAAGAATAAATGAGAAAAGCTAAGTAAATTTACTTTGATCACTTTTTATCTTCTACAAGAAAGGGATACTTTTTTTTTTGCTGTTATGACTCAGTAAATTTTGAGGTTATGAATCAACTACTCTAAATCTTACCATACAGTGATTTATATTTGTGTGTCCATTTTATATTCTTGAATGTGTTTGAACAAATATATCATTAACAAGACAGGGAGAGCGAAAAGAGAGAGAGAGGAAAAATACATTTGTTATACCTTGAAGAGGCTATATTTTAAAATTCATTTTTTTAATTCATAAGGTTAAAAATTACCTATTTGGTTTTTAAGTATATATCTTATGAGTTCTATAACACAAATTTAATTTCCATAGAGGAAGCATCCAGATAATGCAGACCAATTTTTCAATTTTAAAAAAAAATTTCTATGTCAAATATCAATACTTGATCACATTGTTATACAGCGGCATATAGTTTCAGAACTAATTTTATACTAAATAGCCCAATCTAAAACTTAACCAGCATCAATTAAACAAATATTTTTAACCATTCATTATATGTAAAGCATTGTTCTCTAGGCATTGTAGGGGGAGGAAATATGAATAAAATGCATTTAGATTATTATTATAACATACAGGGACTTAGCAAATTTTAAATGTAAACAAATAAGGAAGTTTCTTACTAAGTGTACTTTGAAGTACAGGTCCTGGCATATGATAAGTACTGGCTAAGTGTTTATTATTTATTTTTAAGTATGTCTTTCCAATTAGATTATTGAAGGTTTGAGACAGGAATTTGTTTTATTCTATAGTGGAATATAGTGTGGTATCACGATCAAGGACTGGGTTTCTTGTAATAATTAGTTGAGACAGTGAATGATTCTAAGATAGCTTAAATGTTCGGACTATTTAATTATCTCTTCCAGCCCAGATGAAAGTTTTAATATTGGTATTAAATGAAGGAACTAAGACTCGAAAGGGTTAAGTAATTGCCAGAGCCAAATTTTGAGCCAGTTCTACCTGAGTCCAAAGACTAAGATTTTAACCTTTGTGCTTAGAACCACCATCATATGAGAACAAAAAATCAAATAAAATCAGACAACGTATGCAAATGTTCTTCATTTAGTACAAAACTTGGCATGTAGCAGGGGCTCAACAAATGTGAGCTAAAAAAAGATATCACGTAAACTAACATTAGGACAAACTTTATCGCTTTTGAGAATAGCCTCTTGTAAAAAGTACAGTGGTTCTTTATTCTTAACCGCAGTAGATATATTTAAAGCAATCAGTGCGTAGAAGGAAACCTTTGAGCAAAATATTCTGGAACACACCATGTTAGGATTTGTATAGAATTACATGCCATTTTTTTGATGTTCATAAAGGCAGGCTGAGAGCTTGGGAATAATTGTGTTTCCAAAGTTCACATAATTGACCTGCATTTTGACCCAGTATTTAATACATCTGAAAAGTCTGTAAATTGAACATCCTCTACTATTTATTATCTATTCAAATAAATGTTTTGATTGCTTTGGAGAAGCAGAGAACAAAGATACGATAATAGTAATAAATGAACAAAGTTATTTATTCACTCTCAGCAAAGGGTGTGTAAAACATCTTGGAAAATGCAAGATGCCAACAATTCTAGAGGTTAACTAGAGAGACATTTTGGAATATTTTACCACACCGATTTAACATTTAAGGGTATTGAGTGTCCTCCTTAAGCAATATGTAGATATACTCTGTATGTGACCTCAACTGGGCCACATGAAAATTATTCAACTGTCTTCTCATCTTTTGGTGACTTACTGTGAATAATCACTTCCCACATGATCAGAATGATCAAAACCATCTTCGAGTATCATCAGAAGTTTGCTCATTGTTTTTCAGGTTTTGCAAGTGCAGGTTAAATGTTTTGAGCTTATAACTGATGAATTCTTCATAGAAATTCCAGGTAACTAGATTTTTGCTCCATCCTCCTCTTTGCTTCTCTGAGTCACAATCTGGATTTCATCTCTCTCCATCTGATCCATATTCTGTTCAGAAACTGGCAGCCTGCACAGTAGTGAAGAACAGCCACCCAACACTATTCTCCTTCCCCAAATATGAAGCTCAAAGGGAACGAATGTCTCCTCTCATTTGGCTTGTTTCTATAATCTGATCTTTCAAAGTCCTAGTTAATCTTAGCATCGGCTTTCCTCTGATATGTCATCCTCAAGGGTCTGAATACTTTTACATATGAATATAGGCTAATATGATATGTACAAATATACATATAAGCCTATGCTAATATAAATTATGATATAGATCAGTTAACTAATATAGTTTACTTATATAGTTAAATAATATATATATTAGTTCTAATATATGGTATATATAATATAAAATATTATATACCTATATAATGTAGTTTACTTACTCATATATTAATAGTTAATTAATATATAAAAATATAATTATATATGAGTATATATGTATGTGTGTATGTATATACACACACTCTGTATTAATTGAGTCAGTATACCTGTAATGAAGATTAAGCCATTACACGCATGGTTTTATCTATAGGATACCCAATTGAACTAAGGTTGGGGAGAATGACCTTCCATGTAAATATTTTATTTATTTTACTTAAATTTTGCTGCATTTCTGAAAGATAATGTTAATACCATTATTTATAGATAAGAAATTTGAGGCTGATGATTATTCAATACCCAGCCTAAGGTTATGTACCAATACTTCATTATAGATCTTGAATTCTAAGCCATGTCAGCCCAGACCCAAAGCTCATGCTCTATGTCCTCCATCACTTCCTCTACAAATTTTTTAGGTAAGTCAGAATTTTTTTTTTTTTACCAATCTAATTAGAATCTGAAGATTAATCTCTGTATGTAGCATTTATTTATAATTTCAGTTAAAAATTATAATGAATCAAATAAATCAACCTAATATTTAGTTTTTCCAAAACACTATTGCTTTTACTCAAGCATTCTCAATTAACTGGAGCTACAGAGCCAGAACGACCACACAGTTTCATTAACATCAGTTGGCTCTCTCACCCTCCTCCACGAGACCTGACTTTATTAATAGCCTCTCAGTGTTCTATTTGCCCTAGATTATGAAAATGGACTCACACCTCCAGCAGCCTTTGTTGAGATGTATAACACCTCTCAGAGCTCCCAAAGGCTACCCTGGAATGTTTGATTAGCTCCAGAGAGAAGAGCCCTGTCTAAAGCAGCCATTCTTCTCAGGGATGGAGGAAACAGTTTCCTTAGAAACAGGGTTTACAAAAGAGCTCTTAGAATAGCTACTCCTAAACTAAGGTTTTCTTCAGTCCCAGAACTCAGATAGTCTTTCAAGTAGAGATGTAATATGAATAGCAAGCCCAGCTGGACTTATGTAATGACATGAAGAGAGATGGCAAGACCATTGCCAGCACAAAGTATTCAGGACTCAGCAAAAGGCTTGGCACAGAGATGGCATTCAGCAAATACTCACTCAGTGCTTGAATGGATATATGGTTTACCTGAATTTGAATGGCATAGTAAAGGGAATTGAAACAGAAACCAAAGGATCTGGGCCTAAACTTGACTCTGTCATTTATTACTATCATGGCTTTAGGCAATTTAAATATTTTCCCTAGTTTCTGTTTTCCCATCATTTCAATATAAATGATGATAGTTTTCCAACAGCTCAATCAAACAAGATTGAATATGAAAGGACCTTCTAAATTTCAAATCCCTATATAAACATAATACGGCATATTTATGTTATAGAAAATCTCAAAATAATTATATTTCCATAGCTACAAACAAATGTCTGTGACACTTAGCATACTATTCTGTAATTGGTAACCTATTTTTTGTCTACACCACCAAATCGTGAACACTTTGAGGACAGAAACAATGTCTTTATTTCTGAATATAACACAAAGCTCCACCTATTATGATCAATAAATGCTTGCTAAATTAATAAACCGAATGAATAAAATATAAACATGTTTTCAGATTTTTTTGCTATGTTCATATCTTTTAGCTCAACAAATTTACGAAAGCTTTAAAAAGAGTTAGATTGGTAATTAAGTACAATTTCATTTGAACAGGATATTTTTTTGTTCACTGTTACGTTGTCTCTGACCTGAGACTTGAAGGAAGTGATGTTAATCTGCAGGGAAAAGGCTACACTGCTACTCACCCCAATTGGTACGTAAGTTACATGACGTTAGAAACTAGGTCTTTTTTTGCCTATATTCCCAGCACCAGAGAGCAGTTTCTAGCATGTAATAGTATACAGTAGACACTCAAACACCTTACTTACCCTCTATTTCCTAGAAATTATTTGTGGAATGAATAGATGAATAGCACATGAAATAGGGAAGATAAAATCTTGACAAAGAAATTTTAAATTCACTTAAATACGAAAGTCATTCACTTTTCAAATAAGGATAATTTTTACATACCTTGCTGATTTCAAATCCAAAGACTTCTTCAAAATATGCTGGCTGACTAATAAGCAATAAATAAAAAGTCCAGCTTCTGCAGAAGTTTGCAACGATTATTGCATAGACTGGCATAGATGTGAAAAATTTCCTCCACGGAGTCTTGAATTTCTGAAATCCCAAAAAGAGAGTTATTCTGACCATTTTAAATATTTTCTAACTTAAATGAAAATAATAGGTGCTTTGCATTTCCAGGATGTATATGATGGGGCATGAGCAGAAGGTAGAAAGCAGGTAATGAATCATTAATTACAACCACCCAGTTAATTTTAGTTACATGAATAATCATTGGAAGACAAAAAATAAGATATCAGCCTCTGTTACTAATTAAATTGCTCCACCTTTAGGAATATGCAAGATTCCATGTTCATAGGAAATTAATTCCAAAGGCATAGATCCAGTTTCTAAGTTTTTTTTTTTTATTTTTTCCTTTATTTCCCTTTTTTTAGTTAGTGAAAGATCATGCTTCAGCTAAAACTCACTGCCACATCAGTGGCCTTGTGGTATCCAAAATATTTTATTTAAAACATTGAAAATTCAATGTACTTGGGAACAGAAAAATATGAAAAATTAACAATGTTCCCTACTTGAAGTCAATTATTCTACTACCAATCTGTAAATTCTCTTGATAGCTAATAGCTAGCAATATAAATTCTGTGACACTGGAGTGCAAGATTATGTGAAATTCACATGGTAAACAGCTTGGTAAAAGCACTTGCCCCCCCCCCAGAATACCTGGGCACATCATAACTAGTTATTTATGGATATTGAGACATTCAAAATTAGCAACCTAAGTATGACTGGCTTTGCTTATGAAACTCTTTAAAAAATTAAACCTAGTGTACTTAAAGTTCCTGTATATGCCTAAATAGAAAGCAAGTACATATTATCCCCCAAAACTAATACTTTTAGACCTTAAAATATCTCTCACATTCCCAAATACTTTTTCAATTACTGTTTTCTGAATAGTGAATATACTGTTTGGTGAAGAAGCAATACCCTAACGTAATTTCACTTAATGTTAGCTTGGGATCCTTGACCTGAGTAAATTACTAAAGTAGGCAAATATCTTTTCATAGATGTAATAATTATTTTTGGATGTAAAGCCACATAATTGCTGGTATCAATTGTGGCTGTAATTAAGCCCTTTAAAGAGCAGTTTAAATGCAATAGAGTAGGAAGCTACATTGTGGTAATTACTAATATATATTAAGACAAAAAAGAGACAAATCAAAAACAAAAACCTGTCCTAATAATATGTAATGAATACTGTGCTTTCGATAAAAGTTTCTAAACAGCATCATAAATAGGTTCAAAAAGTGTAGTTTTTTTAAAAAATTAAATATGTTCTAGAAAAATGGTACCAGATGAATATACTTATTTCACAGATAATAAAAATGTCCAGACAGGAATGTCTGCATTATAGAAATACATTTGTATAAGAAATTACTTCAGAATATTGTTAGAAGTAAAAAATTTCTCCCTGCTGGGAAAGTGTTCCTTTAATCATGCCGGGATCATCTCCCCTAAGAACTTTATTCTTTAGGTGGTATAGCACTTCATCAAATGTAAAAGTATTTAATTTTATATCATAAAAAATTCTTGGGGGCTGAAGGGGGGGATTATGGTATTCTGTTAACATTCTATTTATTGAACTGGCTGTTTGCTTCACAGGTATGTTTAATTTACTAAAAAATTAACAAGCTGTTTATGATTTGTTCATCTTTTTCAGCATATATGTTATATTTAAAGATAACCTCTGTTACTGATTAAATTGTTCCAGCTTTAGGAATATATAAGATTTCATGTTTGTAAAATGTTCATTCCAAAAGCATAGATCCTAATTTCTAAGAGTTATTTTTCTTTTTTCCTTTTTCCTTATTTTTTAAAGAAAACAGAATTAAAAGACATTGCAGTCAATTGCCATGTGTGATTCTTAATAGGATCCAGACTCAAAACAAATGGCTACAAAATACATACGAATATAGACTAGGTATTAGAGTATGGACTGAGTATTAGAAATGTGAATATGTTCTAGATGTTAGATGTTAGGGAATTATTTTTAATTATGTTAGGTGTGATAGCAGTACTGGGATTGTGAAGGAGAACAGTATCATTTTCCTAGAGATGCATGTGAAGTATTTATGGGTAAAGCATTTTGATGTTTTATTTATTTTAAAATGGTTCAACAAAACAAAAGTGAAATAAATATGGCAAGATGTTAATTGTTGCACCTATGTGGTTGGTATACAATATTCCTGTTACTATTCTTTCTGCTTTATTGTATATTGAATTTGTTCGCAATAAAAGCTTCAAAATAAATAAAATACAAGTTTCATCCCCATTAGATCCCATTTTTAAATTTACTTTGAAGCTACAGGAACATACAAAACATCAGTAAGAAGTCAAATATTATATTTAGAAAATTAATAAGGTATAGGAAACGAAGAGTTGGAGATACTCTGTGTTGTTTTACCAACCTACCTGCTGTTCTTTTGGTGGTCATTTATAGGAATTGGTTTTTACTTAAGCTAAATGTCCGATTGGTTTTTAAATTTATGTCTGATCTAGACACATGACCTCTCAAGAACTGGCAAATGAAAGAAACATAGTGAACTAATGAGGCTATAGGCTGATCAGATTAGTTTTCGGCTAGAAACGGAAGCTAAATCCAGAACTCACCACTCACCAGCCTATATTTAGCTTCCACTCACAGTAACTGCAGCTGGCGGGCACCAGAGCACACTGCCAATGCCCCGCCCACCCCCATATAGCCTCGTTTCTTGAGTAGCCACTATAAGAAATCACCAGTCCATTTAAAGAAGGCAATAGAAAGCGAAAAATTCCAATGACAATCTTCTAATTCATGGAACAACTACAATGTAAGGATATTTTTTTAATTACTGAAATTTAATTTCTGAATGGTATCTAATATGGGATTTTTCTTATTCATTAAAGACCAAAATATCTCAGCCACAATGGGTGACAGACATTTTTACCTAGGATGAAATGTCAAAGACAGGCATTCTCAAACAAATGAAGGAGAGAATCAGAGCTGGAATCAAACACACCTAGAATGGGGAGGAGGAGCTTTTTAAAAAAAAAAAAAACAGCAGACACATAATATGTAAGGGGTATTGATTCCTCAACCAGTGCCTGCTATCTTCCAACTCTTGCCACAGGAAATTGAGTTACCGATTAGGTTCTGAGATTACTAAACCTGTCTAAATACACTTTTACTAATCTGTATTTTATTTTATAATATCAGATAGTTATGTATTAATTACTATGTATGATATATTTTCACATGGAATAAAACATTTGCATTAGTGAAATAGAATTGCATTTTCTCTCTGTAGGCAAATCCCATCTAAGAAATCAAACCATCCAAAATAGGCTTCACAATATTATCTTTATAATATTTGATATCCATAATACTGAAAGATGATGACATTTTATCAATGGAAGGATTAACTTATGTTAAAAATATTTAATGTCAGCTGTCTGTTATTAGTGTTCTAATGCTTCAGTATTTCCTAGACCATACATAACATAAATACGTATGTGTATAACCTACAGATAGAATACAGTAGTTTTTCCTTATCTGAGGTTTCACCTTCTGAAGTTCCAGTTACCTATAGTACAGTACAATAAGATATTTTGTAAGAAAGAGAGAGAGAGCACACCTGTATTCATATAACTTTGTTACAGTAGATTGTCAAAATTGTTCTATTTTTTATTAGACATTGTTGATCTATAGTCTAATTTATAAATTAAACTTTATCGTAAGTATGTATGTATAAGAAAAAGCAGCAGTATATATAGGGTTTGGTATTACCTGCAGTTCCAAGCATCCACTGAGGGTTTTGGAAAGTATCCCCTGCACATAAGGGAACACTACTGTATTCAATAAATAAAAAATACAAATAAAAATATTCATGTCTGATTGGGAATTTCCTATAATTTAAAATGAACAAATATTGGGTGAATTTGCTTAAATTTTAGACCATATTGAACTGTTTTTAAAATTTGCCTAAGTTTACAATCATAACTAAAATCCAGGGCACATTTTAAAATGCTTAAAAAAAGAAAAAGAAAAGAAATACAGATGCAGGAAGTGGCAGTTATTCCTGTAAGGGAATGTGAATAGGCCAAAAAAAAAAAATTATGATTGATACCAAATTAGTTCGTTGAATAAAGACTTGTACAATAGTTTACTTGGTCAAGAGGGGATGAGATGGGTAATAAGAATAGGAATATACACCATAATAAAGTTCTTACTTCCATTGCACCTAAAAGATTTGCACTCTCTCCAATGCTTTCTTCTATGTACCTACGTTCTTCATCTGTAATAGTAGGATGCTTTGCGGGGCTCTCGTAAGACACCAAAAGCCAAAACATGTACCAGACCATTCCAAAGCTTCCTGCAAGCAACAGTTCAAAAGGAGAAAGTCAAAGAAAGCCATCACAAATATTTCCATTTAACAGTATGTGCTGGAATAAAACTACAATATTCTCATGACAAACGTATTCTATTACAGGATAGAAAATTCAAATTTATATTTATCCTACTGACTTTAGCCATCTTTTCTTGTCTTTTGCCACTAGACTTCAAACTTCCTGAAGTCTAGTCCTGAAGTCTAGTCCGGTGTTTTTATTTTTTGTCTCTATTAAACAACACTGATAAACAAGGAACAATAAATAATTATTGAATGGTGTAGTTTGAAAAGTCTTCATACATCCAACAAGCATTTACTGAGCAGTTCCTATTCTAGGTATTTTGCTAATGGAAAGAAATGTAATGAACAAGACAAAATTCCTGTCCCCAAGGAATTTTTCTAGGAGTGAATCCTTTTCTTATTTGCCTGTCTTGAATACATGAAACTGGTTTGTGTTTCCAGATAAAAGAATTGCTCATTTCACCCTCTTGTTAGCACTTCCTGACCTAGTAAATAGATTATTAAATAAAATCTAGAAGATTATTTTAGCCTGAGTGGTTATATTACCTAAACAATGAGCCTCTGTAATTAATGCGGTAACATTTAACACTTCATGTGACTATATATAATATTATTTTTAGCATATACTGCTTCCTACTGATCATTCTTTGGGCAGATAAAAGTTATAAATTCCAAGGCCATAAACTGTTCGCAAGTCCTTTTCCATTCTCTTCTTTATTTAGCACTCTCACCATTAAAACATGTCCTTATTGTGCAATATAAATCTGTAAGCATTAATAATAGAAAGAATTTCAAGTGATTTATTCTGGTTTCCCAGCAGTTGGCTATTTCATTTTCCTTCACACTGTTCTCTTTATCCCTTGGATAAGAATCTAAATGCTCCTGATCTCTATAATACTTTTTTTTTTTTTTGCCTATTCAATCTCTAAGAAGTGTTCTCTAATACCATACATAGCTTCTGATGTGCCATGTTACTTTTAATTACGGAACATATCAGCAAACATGATTTGGGGTCAGAAAGTGTTTGAAAATGTGGTATCATGCAGTGGTTGTAGAATATAACTGCCCCAGATTCAAGTCCTGACTGTGCCACTCATTAGCTGTATGATCCAATGAATAACTGAATCTCTCTTAACTTCCACTATAAAATGGAATAATAATTCACTTTTATGGTAAAGTGGAAGAGAAAAGTTGAAGGAGATAATGTATAAATCAACCAGTACAGTGGGTGGCACAAAATAAGTGCCCAATAAATGACAGCTGTTATGATTTTTTAATAATCATCATTACTATTAACTGAATTCCCCTAAAGTGTCAGACACTCTGCTAATTGCATTGTATGCATTACCTTTTTAAACTTACTCCACTATATGAGTATCTCATTAATATTTAAAATATGAATATTGAATGGGTGGCCTCAGACCCAATTATTGTTACACACAACACGTAAGCAAGTACTATGATATGCTATTTTCGGATTATCTAATGATTTAACTTTGACTTTGTCTCATCCAATTATAAATATCAAATAAGATTTAACTTGAAATAAAGGGATTGTTTTTTTATGAGTGCCCTATTTAGATTTGTATTCTTACTTTAAAGTTACATCGTATCTTCAATTAAGCAATGGACTAAAGCACAAATCAGAGTATTTAGTGAATAGCCATACGAACTTGTACTACACACCCTACAAACAAGTGCTTTTAAACTTTGTTGAATTGTGGACTCCATTGAAAATCCAATATAAATTAAAATATGACTTTAAAAGTCTCCCTAGGGAATAAATATTCACAAATACATATGTGGCTTACAATTTAAGGCTTTCATGGACCCAAAACTTATCCATGGCTTTTGAACCACGAAAACCGCCCCTACCATAAAGTAGCATTTAATAACATTCTGTAAGCATAAGCATTTGTTCAGATAAGAACACTTCAAAATGTGAATGAGTCAAGACAAATTTGGAAGCAGCTAGATACTATTCTACTGCATGATTTCATTAATCTTTGAGATTCTCATGCCAATGTCCAACGATGGTATTAATCAGTGACAATATCAGTTGGAATATCTTATATTCTATCTTATATTTCTTATATATCTTATATTTCTTATATTTCTCCTTTCCTCTTTATTAAAAGGTACCTCTTAGAGAGAAAGACTTTAGGGATACTTTGAAGTGGTAATCTTTCAGTTATTTTATTATTAGAGTTATTTTATTATTAATTAATTTTAATATTATTAATTCATTAATTATTATTAATTACTTTTATTTCAATGTGGAGCTTTTAATCCTGGGAAAATGAGGACTCAGATGTGCTGCTGAAGTAGGTAACTACTGATATTTTATCACAAAATTGAATTGTTGCTTTAGCACTAACAATGCCTTCCAGCTTTCCACCCCTATTCAGTTGTGGGAAGCAGAATCAAGGAAATAATCGAGAAAGCAATAGCAGAGAGGTGGGTGATGTCTAGCTCTTTCCTCCTCATCAGCATTTATCTGTACAAATTCATGGGGTACAAGTATAATTTTGTTACATGCATAGATTGTGTAATGGTGAAGTAAGGGTTTTGGGGATATTGCGTGTAAACGAAATTATTAATATTACAACCTCTATGCAAAACAGTATGGAGATTTCTCAAACAACTAAAAATGGAACTACCATTGGATTCAGCAAGGAAAAGAAATGATTATATCAAAAAGATAACTGCACTCATATGTTTATTGCAGCACTATTCATAACAGCAAAGATATGGAATTAACCTAAGTGTCCATCAATAGGTGATTGGATAAAGAAAATGTGATATACACAATGAAATATTCTTCATCATTTTTAACCTATAGCTAATTTAATATTTTTTCTTCATAATCAAGGACATATATTTTATACATTACAAAGTTTCCATCAGCAAAGTGGTTGCTTTTAAAAACAAGAAATAGCAATGTAGCGAAAATAACAGAGATAAAATAGTTTCCTTGATCTTACAATATGAGGAAATGATTCTTGAGGGGAGAAAATAAGTGTATAAACACAGAAATTTATTCAGTGACCTTTCTTATTATCTATAATCACTTTTCTTTTTGCCTATGTGCATTTTATTTAACCCTATAGTACAGAAATGTAACATACCATAGACATAAAATACTGAAGACCAACCAGTGTACTGTACAAGAATGCCAGCTAAAGGCATTGCAATCACAGCTCCGGCATAGGAACCTAAAGTAGAAGGGAGAATGGGAGGAAGATAAGTGAAATCAATATAAATTCTTGACTTCATCTTACACTCCTTGGTTGATTCACATAAACACACACTTGCACGTGCACTCACACCCCTATATATACCCAGCACCAAACACACGCACACGTATACATATACACAGCTACACACTTACACAGGAATACAGGGCTATACAAGTGGATACCACCTACCTCCTACCAAGACACAACAAACATTTAAAAATAATAAAAGAGCCATACTAGTTAGTATGTGTCCTGCATATCTATTTCTGTGCTGGGCCGGGAGCAGAGTGTGCCAACACTAACGAGACACCCAAAATCTACTCTTGACATCTAAAGAATGCATCTTGAATGTATCTTGTAGCAGAGTCATGTAGTTTCAGTTTTGTGCAGTGTTTTCTGATTTCATTTTAAAATTGATCAAAGGCAATTATGAAAACAATGCCTTAGAAGAATAGACAGAAATGGCAATATTTATGCCCCATAATTTAAGCCCAAATGCTTAAATCTGTAAATTCCGTAGGCAATCACACTGTTAATCTAATGTTATGATTTAAATATAAAGGGAAATTACAGCAGCCTTAATTTCCTATTGCTAGTATTATTTACAGTGGTTCTAATTCCTGAATTTTAAAATGAGTGGGCACTATCTTTTATATTTGGAAAAGCAACCATTTTCTTGTCTTGCTGCTTTGGTATAAAGACAAAAAACATGAGCACTCTGCAGACAAAAATGATCTAAAATCACATTGACTGCCTTAAGAGATTATAAAAGTTAGCAATGAACCAAAAGTAATTTCAGACTAGTAGAAAGCCCTAAGCCTTAAAAATTGGGATCAAAGATTTAATATATGTTTATTAATTCTATTACATAAAATAGCAGTAAGGTCATTTTTGTCCCCGAAAATAAAAGTTGTAGTGAATAGAAAATTATAACAATAGTACTTATGAGAATAGTTGAAAATCATATTAATTTTAATTACAGTAGTTATTTTCTTTAAGTATTTTATCAATTTTGTCCACTAAAATTCTAACATAAAGTTGTATCAAACACAAATTCTGATAAACTGTTAGGTTTTAACACCAGATAGGATTCAAAGTAAAATTAATATTTGTAAACATAAATTCATAGTCTTCACTTCTTTATATTTTTACCTCTGTAAAAGTGTTTAAAATTTGTATTTTTTATATCTTTATGTCTAGCTATAATAAAAGAAAACAGCACTGAGGTTCTCAAAAAATAATACCATAATAGAAGAGTATTACAAAAAAACCACCCATGAATATATTTGAAAGTCTAGGTGAAGTGGATCAGTTCCTAGAAAAATACAAAGCACAAGAAGAAATAGAGGATTTAAGGAGAACACTAAGAACTAAAGAAATTGAAATGATGCTCAAAAACCTTACCATACACACACACACACACACACACACACACTCTCTCTCTCTCTCTCTCTCTCTCTCTCTCTCTCTCTCTCTCTCTCTCTTTCTTTCTCTCACACACACATAGAAACCTAGATGGCTTTACAAGTGAATTTACCAAACTTTTAATTCTTATCCAAGTTTTTCCTGAACTTTAACTCACCATAACTATATCTGCACACAGTACTCACCACAAAAGGACGTGGTTGCTAATCTACTCCTCTCTAGAGGAGGGGCCCATTTGCTCCATATCCCATGACATGCTGGGTAGGTGACTCCCTGTGATGGGGGAAGATACATATCACCATTTAGGATCCAGGGTCACTGGGAAATACACATACTCCCTTCTCTGATGCCTTTTTCTACAGGACAGTCACAAGGTATTAGAGAAAGCTCCTACTCACCACGCTCACTGATTCCCTGGCATTCCATTTTAAAAGCTTTCAGTCTAAACTACATAAGACACAGAGTCTTTTTAGTAATCTGTTCCAATCTTCCCCACCCTTCAGGTCTTCTTTCCACCTCAAATTTCTTCCAATTAAGGCAAAAAAAAAAAAGAAGTGATATATTAACCAATTCATCTGTAATTCTGAACAGTTTGAGAAATTAGGAGGATCTTTTTGTGAGGCATTAAATTCAGTGATTCCCAAATATAAGAAATCTATAGAGGGGAAGGTGAAGCTTAGATCCTTGGAACTCAACACTTTCTGAAAGTAGTGTCTAGAACTTAAGACCCTTAAAATAATTAGCCTTTTCCTATTATTTTGATTATATCGTTTTTTATTTGAGGGAAGGGGAAGTTGTTTACTGCCTTCATATTTTGTACTATTTCTCTATTCCCATTACACTCCACAGAAAGAAAAGGGGCAATAGCCCGAACTAAAGTTCTTAAATGGTTTTCTTTCAAAGTCTGCACGCTCATGGAGCAAGAGCTGATCATTAGAATTTGGATGCCCAAAAAATATATTCAGTGAAATATTTTGGTGCAAATTCATATCTCGATTCAGGACTGACAGGGGTTTAGTAAAGAACACTCCCCAAAGATATTAATTCAGGGTTATCACCAGCAAAGGACAGACTCAAAAATTCTTATAACAACACATTAACAAAAGTGCCTGTGTTTTTTTGTTAAGTCAAACAGTCACTAAAACATTTCTTTAATCCTCCTCAATTCTGTAGAGGAGGAGTTCAGCAGCCGCAATTATAGTTTAGTCTTGTTTATACACAAAATATCTGCTTGCCTAACTTTTCCAGTGTTTCACTTTTTATTTTAACACCATGTCAATACAACCTATTAAAATATATTTATTTGTAGATATAGGCAAAGATAAACTAATGTTTCTCAATTCCATGCCAACCTTAAAATGATTATCATCCTGTAATTCCATACCTCCACAAGTCCCTGCAATATTCTAACAAAGATGACACATCCATAATGCACTCTGGCTGCTGATGGGATTAACATATTTAGGGTAGAAGTAAGAAGTATGGCAGCTCCAAAAACCCTGAAATAGAAAAGATGGGAACACTGTTTAAATGATTCAACATTTTATATACACAGATCTAAATTTCTCAGGTCAGGTTAAACATTTAAGATAATCAACAATTGCAAACAATTTTAAGATAGATTGTTTTTTCTAAAAGAATAAAATATGTTCTTCTGGACTTGATTGGTTAGCCATTATAAACACAGACTTGGACTATCCATAAATTAGACATTATTTGATACACGAGAAATGAAAGAAGGATCCAATAAATTGGGTTATATTTATATTTATTTTCTTCATAGATCTAATTACAAATTGTAAATATTTAATAAGTCACTGTACATGTTTTTAGTCTATATGTCACTCTACAAGGTAAGCTGCTGAAGGACGAGAGTCTGTTTTTTAACACCCATTCTTTTATCCCCAACACTCAGCACAGTGCCTGACACAGAGTTGGTACTCACTGAAGAGTTGTTGAAAAATAATGAATACACAAATGAAGTTGTGCCTCACATTATGCGACTATTTGTAACTTTCCTAGAAGCTGCACAGACATAGAAATTTTATAAATGGAATCATATTTTAAATGCCCAAAGAAATCTCATGATTGTATACCACAGCACATGGTGTTATAATATGAAAAACTATACTTAATTATATCTCAGGGTTTTTTTTTTTCCTTTATTTCTTTCACCTTTTTTTTTGGTGGGTAGGTGGGCCGATTCTCTTTGAGGCACACCTCTAGTAGCATACATATGCACAAAAATTCAAGAAAGAATTGGTAAAAATGTGGCATTAAAGTCTTTATCCATCTGCAAGTAAAAATTCCATTTCATTCCATCATTTAAAAAAAAAAGCTTCCATAATGTTTATACTAAGGAAGAAAAATGCCCCCTTAACTGGATACCTTTAGAACAATTAATTCTCTTGCAAAGATGTTTTGGGACATACTATCTCTAATAAGCTAATCTGTGTGTTTGGGGCAAGTTTTATCAAGTCACACATTGAGATTTAAATTCAGTCAAGGCTGGTCACCTCATAGGAACTGTAATTTTTCCAGGGGACACATTTAAATGTAACTGTTAAAGACCTGGATTTCTGAAAGAGGCATTGATTACTGTTAATCTGCTACTGAAATTTGAGAAATGAGTTTGAGAAGGGCTGAAGTGGAACATCTCTTTTTCTATTAATTATGTACTGGTCAAATACTTTTGTGTAAAAACATATGCAGCCTATATCCTCCTTCTCTCGTTGGCATCTCTTTACCGAGGTAAATAGTTGCTCATCCGGTAAATATTCTGTTCCATTTTTCCTCTGTGCTGTTTGCTCAAAATAGATATCTTTGATTTTAAATCAAAGATAATTTTGCATGCTTGAGGAAAATACATTTTATCTAATATGTGCATCTTCTTTTCCTATAAATATTTTAGAAGTATGATGCATGAATTTTATTTTCTATGAATATAACTTTCTATCATCACTTTGTCTCTTCTTCTTTTAAAGATTTTTAAATGTTGCTCTCATTAGACAAACTGGTGAGAAGTGAATTTTATCCATTCTTTGGCTTAGGGTTTCTCAACTTCTACACTGCAGACATTTGGGGCTGGATAAATCTTTGTTGTGAGGCACTGTCCTGTGTATTGTATGAGGTTTACCAGCATCTCTGACCATTACCCACTAGATGCCAGTAGCATGACCCTCTCCCCAAGCTATGACAACCTGAAATGTCTCCAACAATTGCCAAATGTCCCCTGTGAGATAAAATCACCCCCGATAGAGCTAAATCAATTGTTGACCATTTGTAAGGTGCACACTATAGTCAGAACTGAATTTAATACATGCTTATTCGACTTGCTAGATATCATTCTAACTCTTCACATGCTGTAAACTGCACAAAACCTAACAACCCAATGACATGGGTATTATTAATATACCCATATTGTAGATGATGAAACTAAGCCTGAGAAAAGTGAAATCACTCACTCAAGTTGCTAACCAGTTCTAAGTCGAAGATGCTTGTTTCATACCCCGTTCTGTCTTATTTGAAATCCAGTGGGTTTTGCTACATGGATTTGCATCTGATTTTGCACATGCTATGTAGTTAGTAATGTATCTTCAGGAATATAACTGTAAATTTAAGTAACGATCTTCACAAAGCCACTTGCGATCACGCTTTTATTCCTGAAATAAAATACCAATACATCAACTTCAATGTTTACTTTCCATTCTTGCCCTGAATGGTGTTTCTGATTACATAATCTCATAATGTCTAAATGCTTTTAATTTTAATTTCCTTAATTCCTTTAACCAACCTTTTTTATATTAGTGGCCATAGCATCTGAAAATGCATTGACTTTATTCTAACTAGTTAAATATAAAATTCACCAAACTATATGACTTTATCTTCTTCTTTAGTTTTATACAATTGCTATCCAAATTAATATTCAAGAAATTAAAATTCTGATTATCAAAATTCTTACCCTATTTGTGGAGCCTTTACACTTTGACTTAGCACACAGCTAAAACTGAGGCAGCCTCCCCACTCAACATTCATTCATGCATTCACACTTCAAACCTCTGTGGGACTACATTTAGAGCAGAGTGTTGTGCTGAGGAGAAGGGGGCTAAGATTTACAGAGCAATTACTATACTTTCTATACCTATATTAACTTACTTAATCTTTACAGTAACTCTCTGAGTTAGACTTTCCTCTCATTTTACAAGTAAGGAAACCAAAGCAAAAAGATTGGCCAAGAAAAAAAGCAAGTAGTAGAGTTGAGATTTGAATCCAGGTCTCTCTGACGTGAAAATCTACACTCTTTCCTGATGCCAGTAGGCACTCAGGAAAAGACAAGGATGGCCCTTAGAGTGGTAGGAAAGGGAAAGAGAGACATGTAGCCAAGAAAACATACGCCAAAGGCTATAACAGAAGAACAAATAGAAAACAAAATGGGGAAAAATTCATTATAGTTGGGTTGTCCAGGATGTAAACTGTTCACAGGGAAACTTTCTAGCTGGGCCTTGGAAGATGAATACAAAAAAAGAAGAAGAAAATTCCAGAAATAAGGAATGGATCAGCAAAGGTTCAAAAATGGAAGAGGTTATATTATGGACCAGAAACTAGGGCAGTATTGAAAAGTCAAGTAGCTCAAGAATAAAAAACCAAACACCACATGTAGTCACTATTAAACTGGAGCTAACCCATGAGCACAAAAGTGCACAAAGGGAAGTAAACTCAGTGGAAATCAACCATGGGGGAGACGGAAGGAGGCAAGGGGCAAAAACCTACCTAATGGGTACAATGAACACTGTTTTGTTGATGGGCACACCTATAGCTGGGACTCAAGCATTACAAAAGAGATCCATGGAACCTAAAACATTTATACCCCCTTAATATTTTGAAATTTAAAAAAAGAAAGAAAATGACTGAGCATGGTGGTACAGATGAGTTGGTGAAGTAAGAACGTCTAGAGTGGAACAATAAACAAGGACTGTTTAAGGAAATGTAGAGAAGACAAGGAGATGAAGAGTGAGTCCATAAGTCTGGGACATCTTCCAGAAGATGAAGTTTGAGGTGGTCACAGGGGATACATGATGATTATGCCCCTAAAGTGAAGTAAATATGAAGCTCACTGGAATTGAGGGGAGAGGGATCTCTGAAGCCAGGAAGGCAGAAAGTGACCAAGATCCATAGAATTCCAGGCAAGAGGATGGCTTGCAGGGGTGCAGGGGCCAAGGTCACCAATGGTGGTGGAGGGGGAAAGAGGCTGATATAACATGGTACAGAAATGTTTGCAGGACTCCAGCTTTGTCACTTAAGAATTACGTGACTGTTAAGTTGCCTAACTTTTCAAAGCTTCTGCCTCCTTGTCTATGAAAAGGGAAGCACTAGGTGAGAGTCCAGGACATGGATTCTAGAGCCAGATTGTCTGGGTTCCAAGCTCACCTCTGTCACTTATTACTTAAGTGACCTTCAGCAGTTTAACTTTATGTGCTTCCTCCCTTATCAACAAAATAGGAATATTAACAGAACGTATGAGTTATTACAAGTTAAACACCCGGAAGAATGTCTGACACATCCTAAACATTTAAAAGATGTTAGAATTTGTACAGTGATGATACTGATGTATTGTATCTCCTAAGACTCCTGTGAGGCTAAATAAAATAAAAAATAAATCAATAAATGTGAGCCAATCAGGTAGAAACAGTGACAGTCAATGGTTATTAAATTGTTAGAGTACTCAAGTTATTTCTAGATTCTTATTTTTACCTAACAACAATATTAGAAAGCTACTACTGCTATCCTTGCTTCACAGATGAGTAACCAAGTCCCAATATGTTAAAATAACCTACAAGTTCATGTAGACTATAGTAATATGGTTTATATTTTCTCAGGCTGGTTATAGATCCTGGACACTTAACCACTAAGATCTTCTATACTATAATAGTGCAGAACTAATCTAGCATCTAACAGTGCCAGCAGAAGCATATAAAACAACATAAACTTTGAAAACTGAAAATATTATTGAAAGATGGTAGCAGCAGTGGAAAGTGAGAGCAGAATTTTATCACTCCCTCCTATGTTTTCAAGTAAATAGTTAAATGGAGAGGCTCATTGATGAAGGGTTTTGTGTTTTTGTAAAAAAATGTCTGGGTTTCAATAAAGAAATGGAAGAAGTGTAGAACTGAGTATGGGAAAAGAATTTCAAGAATATAGAATAGTTTGGCAAGGTAGTTTCTAGGCATTAGCATAAATGATAATAAACCAGGGGCTTGTTAAAATACAGACTGCTGAGTGTCAGAGTTTCTGACTCAGCAGGCTTTTACGGGTTTGAGAATTTGCATTTCTAGCAAGTTCCCAGGCGATGCCAATGTTGCTTTGTCCTGCTTTGAGAATCACTGGCTTAGCGGTAGTACCATGCTAGGTTTCCTTCCCAGGATATTCAAAAAGGGACAGATACTGGGGTTGGAGGAGACCTAGAGTAAAGGACAGAGTGGAAACAAGGGACTTAATCTTTTACTACGGAGGAAGAGGCAAGGGTAGAATGGAAACATCTGCTAAAAGGGAAGATGTCCTTCAAAAAACAGAAATTGAAATTAGATCCCTAGATCAAGAACCAAAGGGAAGTTTTCTGGCCTGATTTTTGACCATCCTCACCAACCAATTGACTGAGTGACTGTCATATTTTTCTTGGAGACATTTAAACTACATGACATAGGATTATTTAAGAATATAAGTTTTGTGGTTACACTGCGAGAATTCAAATTCCAGTTCTAATTTCTTATGAGGTATGACCTTGGGCAAGTTCTCATTCCTTAAATTCTCTAAGTCTCACTTTCTCCATCTGCATAATGGAGATAAGTTTCCATACTTCAAAGGAGTATCATGAAGATTAAATGAATCAATTATGAAGAAGAACAGTGTCTGGTTCATAATAAATGGTTTATAAATATTAGATATCATTATACAGAAATTTCTTAAACCTTAAGAGACTTTCCAGAGCATGATTATTCCTCATCCTTTTCTTTCAGAATGATTTTGCCCTGATTAAATAATGTTAATTCTGTGACCATGGATGCAGGGTTGTTCCATGCCAGACTGAAATTCTAACAGCTTAAAGTGCATGAAGACATATAAGGGGAATTCTCTCTCTCATTCTGAAGTCATACAGAATTTATTGAAATGCATCAGCCTCTTAGTCCGTGCCTCAATAATCCATATAAAACATCCAATGGGAAACAAATAATCAACATAAGACATTCACAGCCTTCTCTAAATCAATATAGCTCTCTTAGTATCCTCCACCCGTATCCCTCAATACTTACCCACCCCTTTCCCTCTCTCTCTCTCTCTCTCTCTCTCTCTCTCTCTCTATCACACACACACAATCTTTTTCAAGTAATCTCTCTCAGACTTTCCTAAAGTACTGTAGATCACCTTTATAAGATTTAACCCACGAGATCATATGTTCTTCCAACCCTCTCATTATTTGTGTCTCTTAGAGAATAGGGTACAGGTCTTCACTTCTTCAAACCCCATGGTGCTAGCAGAATGATTGGTATATGGCATAGTCTTATGAATGAGCATCCAATTACTTTTGTGTAAAGATTTTAAATACAGGGCAATTAAAATTTCCCTTTCTAAGGTATACATAGGCAATAACAGATCTTTCTTCTTAGAACTTTCTTTATCCCAACATCTTTTTCAATCAATTTACCATTTATTAACAGTTGGTTTCAAGCTTTTAATGGGGACAAACTGCTGTTATGGGTATCCTATCAATTCCAGGAAGCTGAGTTACTTTCATATAATAACTGTAGGGTGGCAGCTACGGACTGGAATGTAGAGTACTTCTGTGGATAAATCCTTGCTTGAGATAGTTGCTGAATTCAAGTACATGGCCCAGTCTGGCCTCGTCTTTAAGTCTTCCAAATAGCACTGGAATCTCCTGAGATCAACAGCCATCATGCTGCCTGTTCATCACTGCATCCTCATCAGCCTCTGAAACCATTGTCTCTTAAGCTCTGCTTTCAAAATTAAATTAGGTGGTAATGCCTCAGAAGTGACATAATGTCCTCTTAAAGAACCTCACCATTTATTAATATTTAATGTAGTTATAAATATTGTATTATGCTTGCTTGACAGTCATCATTTTTGTTTGCCCTGATACCAGAAAGCAAAAACAAAAGCATTGAATATAATTTTTATATTTCAACAGAGGGAAACAGATTATATCCCAGGAAATATTTAATATCCATGGGAGTTTTATTATCCCTAGCATTAGCCTTAACTTTGAATCATATAATTGGGTTTCACAGCACTGCTGCCCTGAAGATAATATTTATCATTACAGTTTTTTTAAGCTTATCCTCTGATCAAAAGACTTGTCTAGCAATCAAAACCATAGAAATAAATAAATTCTTAAAATTTTTCCACAACTATGCTTTTTCCTATGGACTTAGCCCAGCATTACATAACAAAGTGATTTTTTTTAAGTGATTGTAAGATAAAATTTTTTTAAATAAAACACACTGTAAAGATGTTTCATAGAAAAAATGTTTTTAGTAAAGAAGAATATAACTTAAAATCAGACATCCTGTGGTTCATAACCCAGTTCTGCCTCTTGCCATCTAGTGATATCTGAGAAAAGTAACTCTGCTTTTCTGTATTCAGTTCTCTTGTGAGTAAAAGAAATATCAGAATGTCTGCCTTATAGAGTTACCATGAGGAAAAAGATGATACACATCAAAAGTTTAGTTATATATTTATTATTCTATTCAATTCTAATTTCATCTGCCTCCTGAAGTGGATAACTAAAATAATTATGATGATGATTTATAATTCATTTTTTCTCTCTCCCCACCCTCAACACACATCTCTCTACTATTTATAGAAAGGCAGAAATTTTATTGCTGAGTGATCTGCCCCACACTGATTGAAAAGCTCTTCTGATATTCACTCACTCCCCTCAACCTTACAGGGATAGAGTCTCTCTGCTGTGCTTTGACTCAGTTGAGCTGGCTTTCTATTTTTCCCCTGCTTTAATCTAAAAGCTAGATTCCTCCACTTTTCTTTAACTGTGGGGAAAAAGAAGTCTGTTCCCTACTTCATCATGTAAATTTAGTGACCATGTTAATGCTTGACTTCAGTAGGCCTAAAGAAAACATGTGTACTGTTTTCAGGTTTCTTTTTACAATCTTGTGTTTTGATATTTCATTGTGGATTTTTCAGATACATTTTCAATACCTCTCCATAGGTTAATTATTAAATTTGATAAAATATCAAATAATAATACAGTTTATCTGAGAATGTTTTAATGAATTTGTGATTATAGAAGATAAATTTAAGATTCTATCCAATGTGATTAACCAATTATATATTTGTAAAATTAATCTTTGACTTCTGATTTATATTATAATTTTTGTCATTTGTTTTGTTTTTTGCTTTATAATCCATTTCAATAAAGAAATTCACTTAAGATCAGATCACCACTTCTATGTAAGAGTTAATAATAAGCAGGAAAATAAGGAAATACTAGGCTTTACATTAAAAAGCATTTTCTAGAAATAAATACATTTTTCCAAATAAATACTTGTCCATTTTTTGAATCTCTTAATTTTTTCAAATGTTGAAGTAGGTTCTCTATAACATCAGATAGTAGATTTATATCACTAATATATATTAAATTATTAATGAAAAATTTTAGCAAATTTCACAAATTTTTTCAGCAATGAGCTAAACTAAAATGTTGTTTTCACTGAACAAATTGATCAAACCATATAGTGGGAACTAAATATATATATTTGAACTTGATGTTCCAAGAAGTAAGTTGAATCTCAATCAGACTGATATTTCATTTTGTTTCAAGTTCTTCTCCTTATAACTAACTGGCAGTCAAAGTACTAGCTTAAAAACCCACTCCTGGTGTGACTATATGTTAGGGGTAGGGCATCAGTAATTGGGCTGGGAGGGAAGGAAAGAAATGTACAGACCAATGTATAAAATTGTAACTTGACTATTCCTTAAGAAAATAATCAGAAACTAATAGGTGCTCTTAGTTTTTCAAAGAACAGCATTATAATCTCTATGAAATGAAATCGAGCCATTTGCTTATTAAAACTGATTTTCAAAATGATAAACCATTTGAAATCTACTTAAAATTGTTATTTTCCTCATGATTTCCTCTGCAGCAAATAACATATGAAAATAAACTTATTTTCAAGTTAAAGCCTTTCTATTTGTTTTTCCACTATTTTCTCTCTTGCTCTCTCTCTCTCTCTCACACACACACACACACACACACACATACACACACACACAAACACATATTTTCCTTCCTCTTTCTCAGAACACTGGTGTTTTTAAAATGGTGGGAAGCTTTATATCACTAAAAATGTTGGCAAAATTGAGAGATATAATAGTAATCATAATATAGAAATGTTTGGAAAAGCAAATGCTGCTGCTGAAAACCTGCATCACAAATGGCCTCATGATTAACATTCAATGCGGCCCCTAACGAGTTAGCTTTGGCATCCCCAGTCATATTCTTTTCTATGACCCATAGCCACAAACACGCTTGAGTATCGAGCCCACCCCAAAAGGATTTGCCCGGAAGAGGTGATAGGAACACTGGTCACTTGTCACTTCTGCAGATGATATTCATTTTTCCTAAGTCAATCAATTCATTTCCATTTGGGCAGTGACTTGTCACTTACCAGGGGACTAGAGTTGTTCACTCCAGGTGTGGGACTAATTCTCTCCTGGAGGGTCTGCAGGAGTAGACTGATTCAGGCTGTTTAATCTATTTAATCTAATCAAATCAGGGCCTGGGCACCTCCCTCTGTCACATCTGATGCCCCTACTCCCATATTAAAAAAGGAATACACAGGCACAAGCCAGCCCTCTGGGTCCCTTGGTACATCATTAAGTTGTAAAAATGACTTCATCACTCACGACAGAGAAATTAGACAGCCCCAGCGGTGGCATATGGCAGCGGGAGAATCGCTCTACCAGCTGCCCACCTGACTCTCTCCTCCCTTAAAATCATGTCCCTCCCCTCCAGAAGCTGCCTCTGCACTGCGGTAGCAAAATGCAGCAGCAGCAGGAGAAACCAGAGCTAGCAAGGGGTGAGGGGATTGGAGAATGAAAAGAGAGAAGCTCATGTCAGCAAAGCCCCTGCAAGCCCTTGGAGACCCCTCCCCCCTCAATCCATCTATTCATCTTGTGGTAAAAGGCATTTTCTTTTGTCAGAAAAGAGAAAGCCCCTTCTGCAATACCCCAGATACCTAACCTATAGGGCCCACAATAGGAAGGCAGCTAGATGTTTGATCAACAGCTAGATGAGTGAGATAAAGTCACCTCTAACCCTAAAAGACTGGGTGCCTATAAAACATTTCTACCAGAGTAAGATGGTGGTCCCTTGCAGCAGGCTTTATGTTCATAGTCTGAATTATTTTCTCACACAAAAGAAATTTGCAAGTATTTCTCACTGGAAGGCTTAAAGAATCCCTCCTTGCAATGGATGTTGCAATGGATAGGTAAGTAAGAAAGGAAAAAGTATTTATAGATGGATAGACAGACTGTGTTTGTGTGTGTGTTTAATGATGGGTCTTAGGAATTTATTTTTCAATACTTATCCCAATAATTAAATAAAGCAAAATTTTATTGTTTTATTTCTGTGAAGAAAAAAGGCAGAATAGCACCAGCAAAATTGCTGATTTCTGGGCTCAATATATGAAGATGTTATGGTTAAAATGTCTGTCTTCCTCTTTCTGAAAATCATTCTAACAAAAGATCTTTCACAGACAAGCCAGAATATTTACCTAAAGCATATTAAATTTCATTTTTATAAATGCAAGTCACCTTAGTAAACAATTTTAAAATGCTTTTGGATCTGTACATTTTTAAATATAAATTACTCTCTCTTTTATGTCAGGTGTATAAATTAAGTTGTATCAGTCAAAATCCCCAAAACAAACAAATCCCTTGTTTTTTTGCAGACAAAAGGTCTAAACTACTCTCCCCTCACACCAGTCATGCTCAAATTTCTGCATTCTTCTAGGTACCCAAACTGTTGAAGGGGCTGAGTGGGCATAAAAATTTCTAAATACCATGTTTTCTTCTACACAATATCATACTATTTGTCTAAGTCATTATCAAGTGTGTAGTTTGCTTTTTGCAGAGAAAAGAACAAAATCACTCATGTTGTAGACAAACATTTTGGGATCCAACACACACACAAAAATACAGTATGTTTTTCCTGCCAAAAAAAAAATATCTAAGGATCCCTTGGGCCTGCTAAAGGCTTCTCTCTCTAATTCATGGATTTCTCCCCTGGATTTGGGGCGTGGACAGATTGTAATCATTCATTCAGACAGCGGGTGGCTCAGTCTACTCCTGAAAGTGAACTTTGCAATGAAGCACATAGCATCAGGTAGAGTTGTTAAGTTTCAATGTAAAGGTGATATGTGGTCATGCTTTACCACATACCTGAGTTCTAGCCACAACTCCTTTGTAATCTTGGATAAAACACTGTTCCCACTGCTCCAAAATGAGAGCCTTGGATTAGATGAGCCCTGTTCATCTCCAATATGGGTTCTTACTGTTATAGGGGGTTCACTATATGCTATAGCCACACATGATCCCCTGTGTCTTATTCAATAAAGAACTATTTTTGTTCTTTAGCAAAAGTCAAGTTGGAAACCCAAGAAATACCTGACAAGACAAAATGTTGCACCAGAAATTGAACCCTCTTTAAATAAAGGATAGGGGTAGGTAGGGGGAAATAAACTGTAACTTTCAGCAGAGAAATCTAACCTCAAGTGTAAATGGATTTCTCTAAACCTAGCTAGAATTCAAAGATTGCATGCACTGAATTACTAGCACTTTCTATACTCCTGGCCAAAAATATTTTTTTAGGACAGCACTTTAAAGCCTTCAAAGGAAATTTACAAAATTTTCAGTGAACGATAATTTCAATTGTGAACAATGTGTTTGGGAAAATGATTTAAAAGGCAGAAATACAATCCAAGAAAAAAGGCTTTTTTTTATGACAATGGAAATAATTCATTTGCATTACAAACACGTAAGGCAAATTAGGCAAATTTCAACATAAATAAGCTGAATGGTAACAGGGTTTTTTTTCTTCCAATTTTTTTCTGAATTTAAAGTTTTCTTAATAGTAAATGACAATAGCAACAATTACTAAGTTTCGAGTACTTCAAATAACTTTACACATATTTTCTTATTTAGCTGTCATGAGCCATATGAGGTAGGTACTTGGATTGATCCTCTTTTACAGAAATACTGAGGCTCAAAGGGGTTAAATAATATTTTATGTCATTCAGTTGTTAAGTAACACATTCAGGAGTCTGAACCTATACAGTCTGGCTTTAGATCATAAATCTTATCTCTTTTTTTTAAAGCCCAAAACACTTTGTTGTGATGTTCATTTTATGTATTCAACAAATATCTATCATGGGCCAAGCACTCTTTGAGATGCTAGCAAAATAACAGTGATAAAAACATGAACAAAACCACCAGCACTCATGCAGCTTAGATTTTATTGGAGAAAAGAATATATTAAACAAACAGATAAATAAAAAAGGCAGTAGGTGCTATGTAAAAAAAATAAATAAATCAGGGTTGAGAAATTAGGAGCAAAGAAGCAGGGCATAATGTTAAAAAATGTTAAATAGAGTTTAAATAATATTACCACTTAATAAAGGCAAGAATAGCACTTGTGGTACAGTGTTATACATTAAAAGCATCATAATTTTGACAAAACTCCGTTTGGTGTATTTGACCTTCTATGATTATGCTCTTTGCAAAAAAGTCTGTTTTTTCCCCACTAAACACTCTTCCTGGTGTTTAATGCAGGGTAAAAACAGTCCTTAGGAATTTCACATTTGTAAATATCTGGATTACTATAAACTCCATGCCCTGTATTATTTAAATACAAAATTAACTTGCCTCCAACATTGTTTTATCACTATATTAAATATGTTCTCATCTTAAAACAGTACAGATTTTGTAAGGAATCTTCCTTTGATTCCTTATCCTAAGGCTCTCCATGGAGGTGATTAAATTCTTCCTCCCATGATGTGCAATAGCTCTTTAAGGAAAGACAAAGGGAAAAAAAATGTTGCAAGAGGCCTCCTGTGGGACTGAGTTTACTCCCCTCTTGATTCTCCCTCCTCCTCTCAATGAGCAGGAAAGTAAGAATACTTAGAATTTGACCACTAAAAGGACCAAGAGTCTGTATTCTGACCAAAAGTGGGTTGTCTTGCTTAATCAATGAAATGGAGAATGTTTTTCATTGAGAAATCTGCCAGGAGATGTAACCATGAGCCCTTCTCTCTTGAGATGCTGTCTCCACACATCTCAGTTCCTCTTCTCTAGTTCTGCCCACAACAGTGATGGCAAATACTTTCCAAAGTGAGCTTCTTTTACATCCACAGGGAAAGGAATCTGTTCCCAGTGTCCCACCCAAGGGAAATCTCATTCTGCTATTAAATGATCTATATGGAGAAGCTTATTGGAATGGTCATACAATGCTTGTAGGTGGAAGACTGCTCTTGCTATGTTGCTTTCATTGTTTCTGAAAAAAGATCACAATAGGAAATATGCATCTTTCAAACATTCGAAAAATCTCTCAGGTTTTGTATTTATAAAGAGCCTTCTTAGATAAAATTTTATGTAGCATTTGTAGGAAAAGTTGGACATTCACTGACATGTTAATAGCTTTATATGGGTGATTATATTATTTATGATTTTTATTATCCTTTCTTATATTTTCTCTTATTTAGTATAAAATACTTTTGAAACTAGAAAAGCAAATTTATATATGTTTAAAACCTCTTTCACACAGGGCTTCAACTGTATTTACAATGTTTTGTTATATTAAAAAAATGAAGCAAATATCTCAAAGTCTTCAGATGTAATAAGTTAGTCTATAATTTTCTATATGTTTATAATATTTTACAATAAATTTTAACTTAATTTTCTCAGTCTCATAGAACAAAAGATATTATATATGAAAATATTAAGTTTCTCTCCCTGGAATATTCATTTAAAAGTAAGATGAACTTGAATCCCAAAAAAATTCTAAAATTCAGAATTTTACCTTTGAAGAAAATCTACTAAATTAGAACCTGAGTATCAGTCTTTTTACTATTAAACATCACACAATGGTAGCAATGAACCTGCATTTTTTAAAAAAATCAGGAAAACTGCTTACTGTAACGCTTACCAGCATTACAAAGAGGAGAATCCCTGATTTTTTTTCCTGGCAGGAAAATGTTAGCATTTTAATATTTGGCAAGCTAAATATTTTGACTCCGAAAATAATCCTTAAAGGTACCACCATCATATTCCCATTTGACATCATATTGAGTTTCCTGTATCGTTTTTGTTGTTTGGTGAATTGTTGGATTTTTTTTTCTCCTGGAGTGAAAATATTTCATATATGTCCTTTTGGACTGTCTTTCTGGAGACTTTATTTTGCTTTAGGAAATAATTTTTAGGAAAACAAAGGTTGAAGACACTATATATCTGGGATTTAAAAACTAAAAATGTAACATGTTCATAATCAGTAATATTTAACAGAATATTTTCTTTAAATTTATCTGCCTAATATCAATTTTTCTTTGACTTATCACATCCATAAAATTGAGTTCTTTATATAGTTAGTGATTTTCATCTTAAATTGATTTTTTTAAAAAAGAATATTTGTCTCATACTTGGTCTGAGTGCCAGCCATCCCTGCTGTCTGGCAAAGACCATATCCAAAGGCATTATTCCTAATCCGTTGCACTCTCCTCTTGACATTTTGAAGAACTGTCCAAGAATCCTCACCCTAGGATCCTTAAGTCTAAAATTAATTTCCAAGAATTCCTCCCCAAGTCCTGGGGACCCGGAGAAACCTTGGGCTGGAAGACAGCGCCAGTGAAAAGGATGGTAAGTTACAAAGTCCGAGGGATGAGGTCTGCCTGATTTCAGTGAAACGTGAGGAGGGCCAGGTTACAAAGGGAGATACAGGACCATGACTAGGGAGGTGTCCAGTTCTAGTCTTCTTCCTCTAAAATGTGACTTTGGGAGGGAGGGAGAGGGGTGAAGGTCTGAAGAAAACCCCAAAGTCTTTATTTTGGGTCTCTAAACTGCAAGACCTGGAAGGGCAGGTGCGTGTGTTCTGGGTGGGTTCAACAATTCAAACTTGAAAAATATTTAGTTTTGTTTACCAAGAATACACAATGAAGCAAACAAAGATGCCCAAGTCACTCCTGCAGCCAAGCTTTTTGCTCCTTGACACTCCAACCCCATCAGTCCTTAAGGCTTATGCTTGGGAGGGGGCCTCTGCAGGTGGCGCTGGGGGCGCTCCAGAAAGCTGGCGCTAGAACCTAGGCTGTGGCCACCGCTGCTGGGTGAGAGGCATCTGGATGAGGCCGAGCTCTTCCCCCACCTCCGCCCCTACGCAGTGGAGCTCATTAACAGGTGGAATCTCACCCCTGGCGCCTGAAATCCCTCCTGCCTCCATAGAAACAAATCCTTCAGACCCAGAGCACCATCTGGGCGGGCTCCGGGGTCCGGGCGTTCGATGTGCCCTGCTGTGAGGTCAGCACCCTGGGAATCCAGGCACCCAAGGGACGCGCGGGAGAGAGCACAGCATGTGACGCCCCCTCCCCACCCCCACCCTTCTGTGCAGCCGCCGGCCGCACTGTCCCTGTTCGGCCTGCTCCTGGCCTCCCTTCAGCTTCTATCCAGCTGCAAGGCACACGGACCCTTTCCCCAAAAGCTAGTTCAGCCACAGCACAGACCCGGAGGCCGCGTGCGCCTGTCCCAGAGAGCTTAATTTTGGGGGTCTCCTTTATTCTGGAAGGAGGCACCAGCAGTTCCAGCCCGGAGAAAGTGTGGCCAGGGAGCAGATCCCGCCCAGGAGGGATTTCTCAAGCCCCGCGGGGGTTGTCGACCCTGCCCCACCTTCGCTGCCTGGTTGGAGAGTGCAAACACCGCGCCTCCGAGCCCCCGCCCGCCTGGCGCGTTACCTGTTGGCTGCCAGCCTAGATGCGATGTAGCCGCCCGGAATCTGGGTGATGATGTAGCCCCAAAAGAAGGAACCGTGGATCATCCCCACGGTTTCCGGATCCCAGTTGAATTTGGCTTTCTATGCAAGTCAGAAAAAGAAAAGTGGAGAGAGAAAGAGAATAGAGTCAGTGTTGAAAATTCACTTTCAGTGGTTCGCAGGCCAAAGAGCCCTCAACGCGCAGGGGCGCTTCTGGCATTCTGGGGATCGCAGGGGTGGTTTAATTTTCGTTTTCTAACAAAATTGCCTCTTCTTACTGAAAAAAAACCGTGCTCATTAACAAAATTTATTGTGATTAATAGAGAGGCTGGGCGCCCTGGCTTTGCTCCCGACTACTACTGGCAGGCAGGTCGGATCACCCCAATGAACGAGGAATCCTCAGGGCCCCAGTCTTGGAAAATTGAACTCCCCATGACGAAATTCGTTAGGCAGATGGAGACTCCTGGCCGGGGTCCATTTAGTGGACGCAGTAGTGGAGTGACTTAGAGAATAGAATCCAACCCTCCGACCTAACTAGGAAAATTCTCATAAAAGGAAGGTGGGGAACTCGGAATGAAAGGTACAGGGCTCTGAGCACCTGGGAGAAAGGCTGTTCCCTGAAAATGGAATGGGTGTGGGCCTGAAAGGTTTAGAGTCGCCCGGTGAGTTGGGGGGAGTTAGTGGAGAGGGAGGAGTTGCTCCGGGGTTGTAGTAAGTACGGATACCGGTACGTCTGAAGGTCAAGGTCTAACTCTGCCCTGGCCGGCCTAGGTGGCTCCACGAGGTGACTCAATCTCAAAGTAAACCCAGGCGAACTATCGGCGTCGGAATAGTGAGAGAGCTTATCCCGCGTGGAGATCCGGGGACTCTTTTACTCCCTTCGAACAGAATAACATTTTGAAACCAAACTCATTTTGCAGGGTCTCCCGGACTCCCCTGGGGCCAGTGGCGCTCACCGCTCACCATCCACAGAGCTTTCCCTGATTGCTACCCCCAACCCTTGCTTAGTCTGGTTTATGGCCGCTCAGGTCCCTAAAACAGAAAGTCCGGACCCGAGGGTTTCTGTGACCTTGACCTGACCCTCCCCTCTCCACGTGTGACTCCTGGTGACCCGAGACTCTCCTGCGACTGCGGCTCCTTTCTGAGCCTGCGAGGTAGACCTCCAAAGACCCCTCCGCCAAACCTGCTGGTGGGAGCACAGCTGATTTGATTTCTGTTTTCGGTTTTGTTTCATTTCTATTATTAAGAATGTTTTGGCGGGAATTGGAGGAAGTCACGGGAAAACAATACCTAAAAAGCTATTCTATTCCTCCGAGTAAAAGAAAAATATTTCGATTCTGATTTAGCGAGTATTATTAGTCACCAATTTATTGTATTAAGTGACTCTTCACAAAATCCTGGTGAGCTAGACGCTATTTTCCTCTTTGCAGATGAGGAAGAGAAGGCCCAGGCAGCAGAGCGAAAAGAGAGGTGATACTATTACTGCGGTCCATTCTAGAACAGCAGAGCTAGAGAGGGGCTTTGGGAGCATCCAGGCCTTCCTCTTTCAGTGGGGGGAAAACGGGGCTCGAACAGGTCGTGTGGCTTTGCCAGGCCACCTGGCCGGCAAGCGGGAGCCAGGGCGGCCCAGCCGTTGCCCACCTCCTTGATGACCTTGCCCCCGCGGTGGATGGTGCTGTTGTTGACCATGTCCACGATGGCCACGCCCAGGTTGCAGCGGATGCCGAAGGAGATGCAGAAGCCCAGGCCGCTCATGACCGCGATGATGTAGCGGCGCGGCAGGCCGAAGCACGTGCAGTCGCACAGCGGCGCCTTCTTCTCAGGCACCTGCAGGGGCTTCCCATCCTCCGTCAGCTCGATGGTCTCCCCGGTCTCCTGCTTCTTCTCCAGCACCCTGCGCGGCAGAGCGGGGGGCGGGGAGAGTCAAGGTCGCAGAGGGTTAGGCGCCCCCAACGCCGGCCCACTCTGCGTTCCAGGACTTGCCAGAGCTAAGGGGAAGGCCTCTGACCTCACCCCTCCCTCAGGGGTTAGGGGGTAGGGACACCAAGCTTGAGGACCTCTCGCGCTCTCTAGCATTCTGCCCTTCCCTCTCCCCGCGGTGGCATCACTTCGATACCTTTAGGCCTAAAACCGTGAGTCCCCGCTATCTCGGGATGCGCCCCTCAGCCCCTTGATTCACAAATACAGGCTGCTCGGGCCTAACTTTCTTGGGTTCTGCAGTTTGTCAGGGAAGGGGTTACGGGAGTCTTCTCCGCACCTGTGTAGACACCTCCCCACGCCCGCAGTGCCTTACACCCGCGACTGCAGGTGTAGTCCTGCCACCCCGCTTTCCGAGGCTGCTCCACTGCGGGCGGGCCCGGCCACAGCCCTGCACCCGCGCTCCCTTCTTTTCAACCAAGTTGAAGCTTTCGGTGTTGTGTTAAGGACGCCAGAATCCCGCCCCTCAGATGAGCCCAGCCCCCCTGCCCAAGGACTAAGGCCTCTGCAGGCTGGCGCCCACGCGGAGAAGGGCTGAGAACCTCTCAGAGTGTCAAGCACTTCATTTCCGTTTCCTTTAGCTCTAGGGTGCCAATTCAATGCTTACTCCCCTCTTACACATCTTACTTTTTTTTTTGCATTTTACTCGGGTTGCAGACAAAGACCTCTGCAGCATATGGCCGACACCTAAGCTTCCTACTGCCAGAACATGAATAATTAATTATTCACAATCTTACATCATTACTATCTTGGTTACAAACACTGGAAAATGTCATGGGCCCATTTCCAAAGACGTAAAATCCGACTTCCAGATATACGAACGCACCCCCAATAAACTTTCGTAAGACGTTCCACCCAAGGTGGAAGATCTCACTTAATTTTTTTTCATAGTATTTCACAAGATTTCAACCGTCTGATTCAATTCTTTTCGGGCTTTGGTTCCTGGGAGAAAGGGAAGAGGAGGAGGAGAACGCGGAGTGGAGCTGTGGAACGGTTTTATTAAAAGGTGGTAGTATTGTTATAATCCACACCATATCCGCGAAATTTCTCTTAACAAAAATGAATGTGAAAGGTAACATCTCTGTAGCCCCTTGGGATTGATATTTTTGATATTTAAACGTAGAACCTCTTCATTTACAATTCGCAGATATTTTTCCAATCCACTTTGTAATTATTTTTATCTGTGCTCTTTTAAATGATATACGCACACACACAATTGTTTTCACACACACGGGTGAAGCAGTGAAATTTTTAGATCAATTCCAAGAATGCATAGCTTGGGATGTTGCTGTCAAGCAATTTGAGGCTACTGGAAAAGAATGTCAGACTTCCAAATTCTATAATTCATCTGGGGGATAGGTCATAAAGGTATTTGTGGCTAGGTTAATGCTTAGTCTTAAAGTCCAATCAACATTTTAGAAACATTGCGATTTATACTGGGAAAAAAAATCAACCAATGTGACTTATTTATTTATTTATTTTGCATTGATTTCATATGCTGAAATATGCAAAGTTGAACTCTGCATCTGAACTCCCCACCTGATGGCAGTTGGGCTGAGAAAGAACAGCCCTTCCCAAGGTAGCTGCGGGACTGCAGGGCCCTTGCGGTATCTACTGCGGCATAGATACATAACCTTGCCTACAGGAAGCCCACCAGAACTAAAGAGATTTGAAAAATTAGGAGGCGCATTGATCATTTTCTTTACATTTCTTACATATTTACAAAGATTTCAGTTTCTCAAATGTAAAAATTGGTGTTCTCTTGGAATCGTTTATCCGTTTGTGTCTGTCCTCTTTTTAATTTTTCTTATGTTAAGAAAAAATGTATTCATGTAACATATTTTAAATTATTTAAAGTTGTGCAATTTATAACATAACTGGCATAGTGACTACGGAGGATACAATTTTTAAAAAAATCATTTCTGGATCTTTCAAAATAATTTTGCTGGTTATTATTATGGTGGCTCTTACAAGCACTGTGATATTTCCCACTCAAGAAATAGACTTCCAGGAGAGAGCAAATAATTAAAAATACATGCATATTTTTTTTCAGTTTCACACAGAAAAATTACTTCAATTTCAACTCTCAATTATTGATTATATTTTGATTCCTCTTCATTCAGTACAGAAGAAATATTCCACTGGGGGATTCTTTACTATGCTTTTGAAACAGAGATCCAATTTTGTTGTTGTTATTATTACTCTTTGGGATTTCTTGGTTGATTTTTTAGAGGGTTGCATTTTTTATTCATTTGTCTGCACCAAAGGGATTGCATTTGAGGAAAGAAAGAAAAGAAAGAAAGAAAGAAAGAAAGAAAGAAAGAAAGAAAGAAAGAGAAGGAAGGAAGGAAGGAAGGAAGGAAGGAAGGAAGGAAGGAAGGAAGGAAAGAAATTCTTTGAACAGGTGCCAGTCATTTCTCAATTGTAAAGAGGATAAATCCTGGGTAGAGAAGAATGAAAATCTATTTGCAGGTACCAAAACAAAAATCTCTCTTATACACACACACACACACACACACACACACACACACACACACAGCAGATAGATTCATTTAGTGCAACATTCCTGCATTAGTAAACAGGTTTCCAGAGCAGCCCCCACTTTAGCAAAGGACAACAAAAAGATTTTCCGATCATATTACAACCTCTCTGAGCAAGCAGGGTTTGCGGAAATGGCCCTGCAGATTTTTTCATGCTGAGCCCCAGGTAAGCATGGGTTTGCTTTCTCTTACCTGTAGATCTGGCCGAGGGATTTTCCAGCAAAATTCTTTATCCCTTCTTTTCCTGGGGCCAAAATCCTTTGTTTTACTGACTCCATTCTTGTAAAGAGTGTTGTCCGCTCTTGCCAGATTTAAATAGTGATCGCTATGAAAGGCGAGGGTTGCGCATATTGTCTTAATCGCTCAAGGTAGTTGTGGGCTTTTTCTTCTGAGCAGAATGGTATTGGTGTGCCTCCAGCAAGAGTGTGAGTGAGAAAGGGGAGGGAGAGTGAGAATGAGAATACAACAGAATAGCTGCATGCAACCCACGGGTTTCCTAATAGGAGAGTTGGTAGACACAATCAGAAAGTCTCATTGGAAGAGGAGGATCCGGCGGCAAAGGGTGCACGCAGTGCCATGGTATCTGGGCGGATGCAGATGAGTGGGTCCTTGTCCTGGAAGTCGGTCCACGGAAAAACAGTGTAAATTCCCGGTTTGGAAGGCTTTCTGCTTTCAAATCTGCTGGCTTTTAGAGGAAGGGGACAGAATATCACAGAATCCTTACGTAAGGGCAAAGTCAAAGGAATAGTACTTTTAAAAATGGTGTCTTTGCTGTAAGGAGCAGAACACGTTCAAAACTCATGGGAGCATCTCAGGTGTCAGGTGAGCAATGCTGCTATTAGTTTTTCCTCCCTGCCCACAACCTCCTCCCATCACGCCAGCGTACTCTGCTCTGCAGTAGAATCGAATTAAGATGGAGAAGCCTTGCTGCTTTTTGAGGACGTGAGTAAATAACAGACACACAATTCTGATTTGGGCAGCGTCAGGGAAGATTTTTTTCACCAAGGCTGACAGCGCCGGTCTGGGCGGGTCTCTCGGCAGAATGGTTCAGCACCACGGACAGAGTAAGTTTCAGGAAAAAGGGAAGCTGCTTTTGGCTAGCAAGGTTGCCAACTTTCTAAAGGAGCTGGGCGGATCGCCCTGACCAAGGACCATACTGGGGCTCTTCAGGAACGGATGCTATGGAAACCATGTGGAAAGATGTCATCATTTCCAGAGTTTGCAGGGAGAATGGTGCAGTTACCTCTGCAAGGGAAGAAGACTTTATTAAAAATTGACAAGTTACTTCCACTTTGCTAAATTTTGCCCAGCATACTAACGCCAGCTATGCCAGTATTGCAAGGAAACAATATTACAACATATTTCACTTACGTTTGTGGTATTCCGGGACACATGGGCTCTCTTGAATATAAAATATATGTATACAAAATGCATAATTATATTGTTCATGTGTTTGTTTTAACCCCTGATAGGAAAAGGATGGAAGGAAGGAAGGGAGGGGGGGAGAGATAAAGATAGAGATAGAGACAGATAGAGATGAGAGAGAGAGATGCAAGAAAAGAATAGTTGTAACCTCAGTGCACTTGATTAAATAAAAGATGAGTCGTTTAATATAAATTCATTGGAATTGTAAGCTTCTTCACTTAACTAATTTACAGCACACTACTGAAATGTCAATACACTGAAAAGATTTGTGACTATACCTTGCACTTGTTAACAAATTATAATTGATGTTTTTTAAGATTTATTTTATTTTAATTTGCATATATTTCATGCATATATATATGTGTATATATATTTTACTTTTCTCCTAAAGCGGAAATTTTGAGAGACATACATTTGAGACTTTCAGTTTTCCATGTATAGGTATAACATCAGTGAATTTATGTCATTAAGCAAAGCAAGAAAACTATGCTAGATTAATGTGAATTATTAATGCATTTCACATGAATCACAAACCTCTTAGATGCAATTCAGGCAACTTCTTACAAAACAATTGGCCTTGAACCACATTCTCAAAGTCAAAATGTTCAATGTCATTTAAGCTAACAAGGGAAGTATACTTTACTTAGGGATCCTGGTACTCAATCTCAGAAGTATGGACCTAAATAGAGAATCATGTAAGAATATTTTCTGAATAGTTCAAATGATATAACAGATATGTATTCACTGAATGAATAGTTGACAAAAATGTCAAAAGTAGGCATCTGACATTATCAAATTTGATGGTTGTTAAATTATATTCCATTATGAATTACAATAAAGAAAGAATAATGGAGGCATCCTTCTCTTATTTTGATAAATATGTATTAAAACATATATCTTCAATAAAATAGTGAATTTGATTTTTCTAAAATTCTGGAATGCCTCAAAATAATATATATTTCCAAAGAAGATCAAGTATGAACAGGGGAGAAAAAATCTCATTAAACTACCTCCTTGCAAACAAAAGATTCAAGCCACTCAGGACTTTGACTCATCCAGGTGCTTTTCAAAATATTTATGTTTTTAAAATCTTCAGTGACTAAATTCATTAAATTTTATTTATTTAAAGATATCCATGATTTTGAAATTCTGAAAAGTTATATGAAAATTTAAGTTATAGCAAATACCTGTGAAGCTGAGGTAGTCATATAAAAATGGTTTTCCTAAGCACTCCTGCTTAAGTTTCACTACAAATGACTAGAGATGTAAACCACCAGTAAACATGATAGCTACATCTTCACTTTACATATATAAGGGAACACCAAGCAATATAAATTCACATAAAAGCATTTGTTTGTATAGTAAAATAATTATATTTACCTTTATTGAAATGGATGTTATCCGGCTCTCTCCTCCATTCTCTTGATAACAGGATGAGTGTCTGAATCAGAATAACTGCTAATATTGATTCACTCATTCTAAAAATGGTCACTGAGTGCCAAGAATTACACTAGGTGTAGAAATGCCCCTGAAAGATCTCACAAGCTATGTGGGAGATAGACATATAAATACAATTAAAATAATTATGAGTGAAATTAAACAAGTTAAATAACCCAGCCTGGGATTGAAAGTGTATAGAAAAGATTTTAAAAGGCAATGTTTCCTTGTATGTCTTAATACTTTGAAAGAAATTTAGTACTTTAAAGATGATGGCAGCCCAGTGGAGTTTGGCAGGGAGGGGTGATGGTACTTGGAAAGCATCCAGCTACAGCGGACTATGAACAATAAGAGGAGATGTTTTCATTGAATACAACTAATGTATTAAGTATATTGCAATTTATGAATGGTTTCCACTTACATCAGGATCTCATTTATTCCTCAGAATTACTCTTTAAACTAAAATAGTTTTGTTTCCATGTTATTGAGGAGGAAAATGAGATTTAAGAATGTCCTGAAGTCATTCAGTCTGTAATGAGAAAACAGCAAGGTTAGTTTCTCACTGTTTAAGATCATGTTAAAATACAGATTCTAATTCAATAGTTCTAGAATGGAGCCCAAGATTTCAGCAATTCTAACAAGTTTCCAGGACTGCTTGTCCAAGGATCATGCTTTGAATATCAGCAGCTTAGAAACTGGAATGTGAGATCAGCTGACCAGAGTCTGGGTCCTGATTTTGATGATTATCATCCCTGCAATTATGAATCAACCATTTAACACTAACAAACTTCAGTTTCCTTATTGGCACAATTGAAGGCTCATTCTTTCTACTTGTAAAATTCTATGATTTTACATTATTTTATTCACGATGCAAAACCTTTTTTCCTTCGTTTCTCCCACCTGGAGATCTTCTCACTATATTTTAGCTAAATGGTTAATAACAAACTGAAAAAAGCCACTAACATAGGAATATGCTCTTTTCTGAAAATTCCTTCTTACATACTTAGAGATTAAACTCACTGTTTTACCCTGAGTAGATATTTAATTTTATATGAAATTGTTTAAATAATTGTATTCATAGTCTTTCTTGAGGTGTACATAAGATATTATCCAACAGTAATGGAATAGGCTTATATTTGTTTATATTTCTGTGTGAGGAAATACTCTTGAGAAATCATTTAAATGTCTTGCAAATGTTGCCCCCTGGTGGAAGGATATGTTAACATTTTAGAAACAATTGTCCTTAATTATGTAATTACACCTACTGTTTTCTTTCTTTCTTTCCCCTCCTTTTGGATATTTGTTAAATTAAATATATATATAAAATATGAAGTCGCTTTTGTGGGCAACATATTTGCAATTGCCTGACCTGACCAAGTACTAAATATGTTTAGAAATAAGTTGGTAGTCTGAGAATCCCTCAGTTAACCAAAAAGTTACTTCTGTAAGGAAATTTCACTGTATTAAGACCTGGAAATGGTATGATAATCACGTAGGAAAAATGGTTTAAAGTTTCTAATCCAAATGGAATAAATTGTGATAATTTTATAAATATTTAGAAATAGTAATATAAATTTGATGCTTCCCTCCTTATCACCAAAAAATGTATATTTTAAAGACATCATACTTAAGGTTATTTAAAAATTATTTTTAGGGTAATTTTAAGGCAAATTTATTTCAGAAAATATCTCAAGCACATACCTCAAGGTGATGACAGGTGCCTTTAGTCCCAGCTACTATGGAGGTTGAGAAGGGAGAATTGCTGGAACCCAGGAGTTGGAGGCCAGGACAAGATAGCCAGACCCTGTCTCTAAACAAAACAAAACAAAAAAACAAATACAAAAACAAAAAACCTCAAGATGACTGATTCTGAGGCTATTTTAAATGCTACATTTTCTGTTTATTATTTCAACAAATATTCACTCAGCAAATATTTGTACCCACTGTGTGCTAGGCCCTTCTCTGGGATATGGTAAACTAATGAACTCAGCATAGTTTTGTAGCTTTTTATATTGTATTTAGAGAGTGTATCTTTCTAAAGAAAAAACTGTTTTTAAAAGCTTTTTTACAATATGGCTTTATTTGACATTGAATTCCTAAGTAAATGTTCACTTTAATAATTACATACTTCTTTCAGGTTGAGGCTATACAAATAAGCTCTAGGATTCATCTGTGACTTTTTTCTTATCAAGGATTTTTAAGCGAACAATTTTTAGTTCAGCTTTATTTGATTTTACTTTGCAGTGTTAGCCTCAGAGACAATTTCCAAGAAATTATCATTATACAATTTCTTGAGAGCCGGAGATAGAAGAAATAATTCAGTTTGTCCTAAGAACCACATCTGTGTACATAACTCAATATTCTGCACTGCTATGTTTAGTAGTCTAGTATAAAATATCTTCTGATTTCTCTGCAATCTGTATGACTGAAAAACTGAAATTAGGAGGTTTTAAATGAATGTACATTGTTACCTTAACTATATTTTAACTATTGTATGTATATAACATATATGCAATGTGTCCCTTTTGTGTGCATCTACTCTGTATTTATAATTTACCATAAGAAAAATGTGTGCATCTTATTCCAGTCTTTTCTCTCTGTACTCAAGGAAAACAATTGTAATTCATTACCCATCATTGTGTCTTGGGAAAATCAAATATTTTAAGTGAAGGGAGATCAAATACTGCTCTTCCAGTGCCAAAATAATATTTCTAATTTTGAATTCCACACTATACATGTAGAGTAGTATGGAAAATTATGGAAGAAATTTGAAAGCATTGGCCTTTTTAAAATCTTAAGAAATATTTTATTAAAGGGTGTATCTGTATAAAGGAAGATTGGGGAAAAATTAAGAATAGAAAAGAGACGTAACTCTCTATATAGAGGATAAAAGAAATATGTACTTCAGTATGAGGGAGACCCAAGTAGAGATATTCATGACTTATGGTATTTTACAGACAAATAAATAGATTTAATAACAAATAATATGTCATATTATTGGGACATGATAAAATCACACCTGATTGAAATGTCTCTCCCTCTAGGTCCTACATGGATCTTATTTTACTTTCACCATTCTGGGCTACTGATTCTCTTCCTTTGGCTACCATACGTTTGTCATCATAGACTGTGGAATACTATCTTCCTTGAAGGGCTCCCAGTATTATTGAAATCTGTCACTTGACTATAAACACCTAAGGATTTTCGATTTATGTTCACACTATTTTCTAAGTTACTTAAACTACTAGAGGCAGAGGGTGGGGGGATCTTCACTTTTAGAATATTTAGAATGAAATTCTCCAAAGCAAAGATCTGAATATATAGTTCTACAATAAAACAGAATATTTAAAATCCAGATATTTCATTACCGTAAGCATGCTAATCTTAATTTCAGAGAAGTGAAAACAGATGCAGTGGTGAAATTATTTCTAACTGCTGCCCTCTAGTGGTGAAAAAGAAAAATATTTATTTATTTATTTTTTTTCCTTTTTTCATTATATTACGGGTGTACAAACGTTTTGGTTACATAAATTGCTTTTATAACATTTGAGTCAAAGTTATAAGTGTGCCCATGCCCTGGATAGTATGCATTGTACCCGTTAGGTATGAATTTACTCATCCCCTCCCCCCCCCACTCACCCGCTTGATTTCTGATGAATTGAATGTTATTTCTATATGTGTACATGAGTGTTGATCATTTAGTTCCAATTTAACAGTGAGTACATGTGATGTTTGTTTTTCCATTCTTGTTATACTTCGCTTAGAAAAATGGTCTCCAATTCTATCCAGATTAATACAAGAGGTATTAAAAGTATTTCTTTCAGTGAAAAGGTCAACCTAAAAGATTAAAATTATTTGAAAGTCAGTGAGTAAACATGTTTCCCTTGAGATGTGTGTGTGTGTGTGTATGTGTACATATATGTAGGCGGGTGTGTTTATATATGTATATGGCTGTGTGTGTGTGTATATATACACATATATATGCATATATATATATATATATATATATGCTATTTTCTAGCACAAAGAAGAAATCATTATTGAAAACGTGTGCCACTATTTACACAATTTTCTGTGCCTACTTGTGGGGTTATATTGGTAAAGACACCATTACACTGTGGTGAGAACCATAGTGGGAAGGTCTTCATTGGCATAGTAGAATGATCATTCATTGGCAATCTTTGGACATTGCATGTCAATCCCTTCAGTCACTGATTGAGGAGAAGCAGAGTGAAAGGTCTGATCAAACCCCATTGACACCTGCTCTCTAACTAGACTGACTTTTCAAATTTTGAGCCAATGAGCCTTTTCAATTAATATTTAAACCAGTTTGAGTTAGAATGTCCCTTACTTGCAACTGAGAGCATTTTGATGTATTATCTTAAAAATATTTGATGGATGGATAAATGGAAGAAGGATGGATAAACATAATCAAGGTTTAGAATATAAAGTTAAAACACTGAAAAGAAGGAAG
>CAUYSK010004592.1:0-59086 GCA_963575035.1 Avahi laniger | reverse complement strand
CAATTAATTTCTTTCTATTTTTGGTAGAGATGAGGTCTCGCTCTTGCTCAGGCTGGTCTCGAACTCCCGAGCTCAGAACGATCCGCCCACCTCGGCCTCCCAGAGAGCTAGGATTACAGGCGTGAGCCACGGCGCCCGGCCCCTGTTGTGTCTTTTGATGGATAACTTCAGGGTTTGATGTGGTAAGGGAAACTGTTTTCCTCCACATGTTTTATACTGCTATATTTTATTCATTCTTTTTTGAATATAATATATTTTCACAAATTGCAACATACAAAAAAAGGCATGCTTATACACATAAATAATCTTTCTTTCACCTACCTCATTCTCCTTCTCACAGGCAACCAAAATACTCCTTTCTTGTGTGTCCTTCCAGAGATATTTTACATACATGTCTTTTTTCATACAAAAATGACGATAGGTGACATAGCACTCACCCTGTGCTTGAGGAGCTTTCCATTTAGATCCTAAAACTCTTCCTTGGACTTTTTTATTTTTACAGCCACTCCATATGTCATCATGAATTTGTCTAACCAGTTTTTTTATGGACATTTAGATTTTTCTAGTCTTTTACTATTACAGACATCAAGTCAATGAATAACTTTATATTATATATCATTTTAAATATAAATTATTTCATTCATGAGCAAGACTGTCTATAGATAACTTCCTAGATGTAGGTGTGTACATTCATGAGTTTGATGGATAGTGCCAAATTACCCTGACCAGGGGTTGTATGCTCTGTTTTTACCTTGTATCTTGTAGGCACCTTTCTTTCCTTGGTGCCAGGATATCAGCTGTCATTTCTGTTGTCTCTGTGCTGCCTCTAGCTGCCCTTCCCCTTTTCTTCTTTATTGACTCTAAATGTGTTAGAAACTTAGGAACAAATAACTAAGCTGTTAAAATTGTGTCTAAAGCAAAAGTATGTGGTTCAGAGTCATGGCTAGAGCATTGTAAATTACTCATTCATTTGTTCAACAAGAATTTATTGGATCCTTATTGTACTGACTGTTCTGGGCACTGGGAACATAGTTTCTGCCCCCATGGATACTCTTACTCCAGTGGCAGGAAGAAGACTGTAAACAAATACACAAATAAATGACTTTTGGATAAGTGAATTGTTACTGAACTTCAGTTTTTGTTTTAAAGTTAAAATCAAATGGGAGTCTGCATGCCAGTGTACTGCCTACTTTATAGGTCAGTCTCCATTTATAGCCTGCTTGCTTAAAGACAGAGAAGTATCACCTCTTTTACAGAGTGATGAGCTAATAGATTCCAGCAGAGTAATTAAAAAATAAAAAGAAATGTGAATGTAAAGAATATTAAAAAGCACAGAGCAGAGTATTTAGAGATAGGAGTTCTGGCTCTAGTTCTGCCGTGAAATGACCACAAATAAGTCACTTAAGCTCTCTAGATAGATTAAGTGTTTCCCAAAGTGTATTCCAGGGAACATAAACAGGTTCTATACATGTTAATAGGTGTTACTCAAAAAGAGGCTCCATAGGAGGGCCACAGCTAGGCCAGCTTTTCAGAATTGGAAAAGAAAAGGACCCCTCAAGGGAACACAGCCCAGCAAACTCACAGCTTGGCAAAAGGACGGAGCAAGGTAGGAAAGATGCCCTTTCCTCCAGTCGGTGAGTGGGGCCCAGGCTCCCACACTCTCGCCCCCCCATACATCCAGTGCCACACTAAATAGCTTCCCTGTCTGTGGTCAAATAGGTTTGGAAAGCGACTAGGTTAAGCAGATTTTCTTTAGCACAAGATGTCTCAGAGTTTTAATATGCCAACATGCTGTACTTTGAATCACCAAGAGAAGAAAGTGATATGTGACGTGTTTCTTGTTGGACCTCAGAACGTCTTTTTTGTAGGATCAGTATTCCCAGGAACACAATTTGAGAAAAACTGAACTGGATTATCTTTACCAGTCCTTGTCATTCGATATGTTTTATTCCGAAACATTTTCCTCCCTTAATAAAAATAAAGCCTTCACTACCACCACCTCACCACGACATTGTCTCCAAACTGAGGTCCATGCTTAAACATTCCCTTTGCCCCATTACTTTATTGCTCAGGGCTATTTTTGTGGGGGAACATACCAGAGCACCATTCCAGAACCTCTCTTAGCATACTGCAAACCTGAACAACATTCAAGAACTTTGTTTTAAAGAGGTAGTTGCCACCAGCATAACAAAAGATATGTTATGTTGAAATCTATACTGATGACACTTAATGTTCAAATCAAATGACACGTATGTTTACTTATAAATGTATAAATAGCAAATTTGGTCATTATTAGTTTGGAGCTAATCATAATGTGATTGTGCTGTTTTCTCAACTCCACCTGAATGTGGGGTGGGGGAAGAGACCTGTTTCCCCCTAGACTTCCTCCTCCTCATCTCTCTTGAATCATGTGGATTGCGGGGCCATAAATCACAAATTGCAACACATCCACAGTCGCAGAATTGAGTTCTTAAAGAAATTCATTTATATAAATAGTATGAGTATCATTAATAAATATTAAATATTATTTAGCATGATACTAATAGGCCAATAGGCTTGAAAAATAAACCATTGACCCTGTAAAAATTGATTGTAATGTGAATGGAGTGGATCATGGAAAAGAGATCCAGCCAACACCATTTGTTTTTAAAAATAAAAAGTTTGGGGCTCATCCGTCTGTACCTAACTATGAACTGTGTTTTTATTTACTTCAGAAACAGACCTCAGGCTTTTTATATTTTTCATAATTTGTTTGACAAGAGGTCGGACAGTAGCTCTTAGCTCTTCATTGGAACATACTCAGTGTTCACATATAACTCATATTAACAAGAAAGAAACTCTCTTGCACATAAACTTAATCACTTAAGAATATCATTGCCTTTTTCCCCCAAGTAACTTTTCTTTTTAACATTTTCTTTTTTTAAAATGCTTCTTAATTATAGTTGAGTTTGAAAGTGGAATCCCCATGCCAGTATGGAGAGTTAGTTAGAACTTTGGAAATCAGTGGGAATACAGTGCTCTATTTTGCAAAAAGAGCATTTCATGCCAAATTTTAGTTCTCTCAGAAATTCCCTCACCGGTGTTAGTGGTTGATTCTCAAAAACTAGAGCATGTGCTCAGCCTTGCTGCCAAAAATGGCTCAACGTGGCAGGGATTTGTTCCCATACTCAGGCAGCAGCTGTAACAATGTGTTCTATATGCTTAAGGCTCGTTAATAACTTGTGAAGGCAATGCCTTCTACGTTTCTGAAACTAGCTCTGTTTTCGTTTTTCGTAATTTCAGTTTACGAATACTGATGTCAGTAGCTGTCCCATTTATCTCACTGCTTTCACTGTCTCTGTAAAAGATTTTTTTTTTCCTTTTGGGCTTAAGTACCACCTGAAGAGAGAAGCCTTTTAAGGCCTGGGAGACTGGCCAGTGCCCTTTGTCCCTCTGTTCACCTACTAAAAGGTAGCATTGTTAACCTAATTCAGCAGGGCCCTGACTCCATATAAACACTGTTCAATAGAGCCAGAAAGACTAATTGAATTGTACAATACATCATTTTTTGCAACAGTTTCAAGTGGATTGTACTTCATTTCCCTGAATGCCATCAGTTTTTTCCTCATTTTAAGATATTTAAATATAACAAATATTTAAACATCATAAATAAAATATTTAAACCCAATTCTATCTTTTCCCACTGAACTGTGAGCTACGTAAGGACAGGGCCATGCCTGTTTTATCCTCCACTGACTGCCTAATGCCTGTTACTGTAGCAGGCATATTCCTTTGTCTGGATGCCTCAAAAATAAGAGTGAGGATTGTTTAGCTCTATCACCGTGGAATAACTGCTATTTTCAATCTCATTAAATAGTCGAAGGTTTTGGCTAAAACCGCGTGCCTCTTTGTGACCTGGATTTGCAGAGACTGTAAGCTTCTCTAACTCTTTAACTCTAACTCTGCAGGGTGCCACAGGATCACACAATACAACACGTACCTCAAAAATAATTGTTTATAAGGAAAAAAATGACTTCTTTTTTTTAAATGATGTAATTTTTGCATCCCTATAAGGAACATAAACTTTAGTATGAGCTTTACAATGTAAGAAAATAATATCGAATTTCATATATGTGTATAAGAAATTTGTATTTTTAATCAACACACAATAGCTATACATTTAATTATCACGTGTGCATATTGAGGGGTTTTCGTGTTTGTGCCTGCCTGTTACACTCTTCTCTCTCCCACCGTTGTCCACCAAGTGAATTTGTGTGTGTCTTCTAGACCCAGATCCAGTATCACCTGCTTTGCCTTTCCTGGCTCCTAGCCCTCTACTGACCACAAGAGTTGATTTCTCCCTCCTTGAAAGCCATGAAGGGGCCTCCTCCATAACTCTTTTGTAGCGGCTGACAAGCTACATACCACATGCTACATGCAGTTTTTGTTTTCTTTCTTTCTTTATTTGTTTTAGAGACAGGGCCTTGCTCTGTTGCCCAGGCTGAAGTACAGTGGCTCTATCATAGCTCACTGTGCTTTTGATCTCCTGGGCTTAAGTGATCTTCCTTCCTCAGCCTCCCAAGTAGCTGGGACTACAGGTGTGCACCACCATGCCTGGCTGATTTTTTTAAAAAAAATTTTTGTAGAGATAGGGTCTCACTATGTTTGTTGCCCAGGCTAGTCTTGAACTTCTGGCCTCAAGTGATCCTCCTGCCTCTGCCTCCCAAAATGCTGGGATTACAGGCATGAGCATGTTTTAAATATTTGTCTCTTATACTAAACAGTCAGCCCCTTCAGAGTAGTAATTATATCATATTTATTAATATCTTCTTAATAAGCTTCTAACCTAGAGTGCGAAACATAGTAGATTTTCAATTTTCTTTTTAATTAAGCAAAGTTTTTTGTTTATTTAATGCTGAATTCCAGCCTTGCTCCTAGAAAGGTATTAGGGGAAAGTTTTGAAGAGGTTTTACCTTCCATAAATAGAAACTGAGCCAGCTTTCTATATATCACTAGCCAATCTACATCTCGGTATCAGTGAACTGGTATGTAGAGATTCTGAAAAATTACCTCCATGTTATTGTATTATTTCAGCTACTCCCTCTGTATCTCTTATGCATTGTTTACAATGCACTTTTTATTCCACTTGATGACAGGACATCTCTAAAGCAACTTTCATAGTCTTTGTTGTTTAGTACCAGCAGTGGATATAGAGTTAGATGGATATATTGGCCAGAGTCCACCCAAGTTCAAAGTTGTTCTAATAAGAGCAGTGCCTTTCTAGTTACTGAAGCAGTGTGTCTAAGCCTGTTTTCTATTCAGTCAAATTATTCTGCATATATCATTTTTTGAGGATATCCTTTTATTCCTTTTGAATTTTGTAACATGTGCACGGTTTACCTACTTTTTAAAAGTGTTATGGAATATGCATACATATATCATGCACATATGTATATATTTATGTAGTTTTTAAATCAGCATTGCTGTTAAGAGGGTCTTAGTGATTTCCTTTTTTTTTCTTTTTCTTTTTGAAATAATTAAGAATCACAGGAAATTGCATAGACAGCACAGAGAGATCCTGTGTACCTTTCACCCAGTTTCCTTCATTGGTTACATCTTAGGTAACTATAGTGCAATATATATATTTTAAAATATAGGAAATTGACATTGGTATTAATATCATGAGTCAGTATATTCTGTGTCATTAGTTGAGTTTCTAGAAGAAAGAGGGGCCAGAATTTATATTTAGTTCAACTTGGGCTTTTCCATTTGGCTCTGTTCAGAAAATAATAACCTTACTGTGATATTTAAGCTACGATTCCTAGTGTGAGCAGGTACGGAAAGCTGGATGGTTCACCAGAACTGATTGACGAAGCTTGTCTCGTAGGTGTCTAAGCAGGCCAAAGAGTTTCTGGAGTACGTGTACGAGGAGCCCCTGATCGACATCCAGCAGGAGAACCCCATGCTGTACCACCACGCCGAGCCGCTGGCCGCCGTGGTGCGGCTGCGGCAGCGGCTGAAATCGCTCCGAGCCTATTTATTCAGCTGCCGGGCAGCCGTGGCCGAGGATCTGCGCCGCAGGTAAGAGTCATAAAAGTCTGGCGGCTCCGGTTTGTTTTTCTTTCCTGCCCTGGGAGGGTGGTTAGATGATCTCCAAGGGCCTTTCCAACACTGACGGTCTCTAATTCTCCGACTCTCCCTCTGCGTCTCCACCGCGGGCCTCCCTCTGGGCTCATCTTTGACTATTTCCTCCAAGGTCTTCTATTTGGTGAACCAAGCAAAATGAAAATAACGTCTCAGTGTATCTGAAGGCTTTTAACTGTCAGTTGAGTTCCCAGGAAGGTGAAGATTTCTCTTACCAATGTGTTAATTTGAGATAATAATCATGAGAGTGTCTTCACTGGTCACTTACGCAGTGTTTTATACTTTTCCCAATTTCAACTCCTGTTTATCATCAGGAAAAATAAGCATAACTAAAAAGCATATTTCATAACTAAAAAACATTTTCAGTGGGAAATAAGTAGGTGGTCATTCAAATCTTACCTTCCATACAGAAACAAATACCCAAACTTGGTAAGCGATGCAGGAAGTAGGGCTGAAATTAAAATAGGCTCAGGATCATGCCTTTTCATCTTGCAGTTGGTGCAGGCTGCTTTCTCAGAGCTTAGTTAGCTCATAGTTCACGGAACATACAAGTCTAAACCGGACTCAGAACTTCAAAATAAAATTAAAGTTAAAATGTGCCTGCTCTCATAAAATTCCTTCTTTTCCAGTTAGATTTTATGGGCATTTAAAGTCTTACCATTGGCATATATGAACTAGCTTATACTTGAAATGATTGTTGATGGCGTTCATCAGTCTCTAAAAATACCTTTTGATTTTTTTGTTCTAATAGAAATGACCGACAACATACATTAGTCATGTTAAATGTTTTTGGAGGTAAGCCTACCTGCATAAGAACCTTTGGAAAGTATTAAAGTATGGAGTTTGCAATTTGAGATCCAATTAGATCCAACGACAGTGACATAACCCCAGGCATCTGAAGAAGACATTTTTAAAAGAACCAAATGTAGATATTGAGGGATACATAATATCTAGACAGGCTCTCATAAAACAATAATGAAAAGGCAGCTGCCATAAAGTAAAATACTTCTCAGTGGTAGTCATTCTATTACCTAGTTGTTTTTCAGAAAGCACCAGAAAGCAGTCAGGATTTATTCTTATGAAGTCTTGGCAGATCTTAATTTTAAAAGATCAGGCTCTTCCTTGGAAGGCAATAGAAGTATATGTCTCAAACTAATTTACCAACTAAACTAGATACAAGATTTTTGATGTTCAAAGTATGTTTGTTCTATTATTTTCAGTACCTTTTGGCTTTTCTCGGAGCTTGTTTTTCTTGTGCCTATATTTTTAGATGATATTAAAATGTACACGTGGGAATCATGTTAGATACCTTTGTGGCATAATGTTTTGCTTTGGCTAAAATATGCCAAATCAGGGCACACATTTAGAAATTAAATAGGAGGTCTTCTCCTCATCTGGATGACTAAGGATCCCTACTCTATTCTAGCAGTCTGGTGGTTTACCACCATCTACTGTGCCTTATGGCCAGACCACCAGGAAAAAAAATGGAAGTTCTTGAAAGAAGGCACTCCCAAAGCTATGAGAATGAAGACAGCAGTCTTTTTTTTTACTTTCATTTTTCTTTTCTGAACTGGTTCACGACCATTGTGTGACGCAATGCCTGGCACAAGGTAGTGTTTAATAAGTATCGAATGGATAGATGGAGGGAGATAGGGAAGGAGGGTGGGATGGATGTCATTAGGTGGCACTTTAGACCACTGAGCAACAGCTAGCAGCCCAATTTGAGGGAAGGAGTAGTCTTCAAATTCTTTTTCTTACTTCCCTGTCATCTAGCATAGTGTCTGATCCATTTAAAACCCTCAAAAATGGTGGTTGAATGAATAAACAAATGAATGAAAGAGCAATCAAATCAGTCAAAAAAATTTAGTTGATTCTGTTTCTGAGATAGCTCTCAAATCTTTCCTTTTTGCTTCCAATGCACCACCCTCGTTGAGAATCTCAAGACTATTGCAATATCCTTCTAACTAGTCTATCTAACATTAGTTTCTTCCCTCTCCAATCCAACTTTTGTATTAGATAAATTATTAGAGTACAAGTATGAAATTCAAGATCTGCCCAAATCTAGCCCGGTATATTGTTCTACTCTCTCAAATATCCTGCGCTTCAAGCAAAATTATTAACTCTTCCCTCTATGTATTCTGTTGCGAGAATTAAATGTTTGTATAATTCAAGTGTTTAAAATAGTGTGTGTACATAGTAAGCACTCAATAAATGCTATTATTGTTATTAATACTTTCTTATCCTAGACTATTCTTATATCTGGCTTTAAAATTTTTAGATAGAATGTTCCACTTCAAAGTCAACCCCTGATGTCCTCTCTGCTAGAATTAATCCCCTTTTCCTGCTACTGTATCAGGAGAAGAGTGAGCAAGGGGGAATGGGTTGGAAACCTCGCTGGGCCAGGCCTGCAGTTCCTAGGTATACAATGCATACCATGTGGTTGTTTCATAAAACGGGTGGAGCAGAATCTCCCTAAGAGCAAACAATGCGACGTTGATTCCTACCCAACCTTAGAGGAGGCACATTGATCGCTTTTTAAATTTTGTTATTTTAGATTTTCTATACTTATATACTATTAAAATAATATTTGAGATTACCATTTCTTTCCAACTTGGGACAGAGAAAAGTATACCAGTAACAAGCAGTACTCTTACAGCTTTTGAAGGGGGCTAGGTAAAGGGAGGGCTGGTCTTATTGTATTATTTCAAATCTTTTTGATTTATTTTGAAATATAACTATTTAGTGAAATAATCTCTAAGACGTTTTCTGGGATGTCCATACTTCCTGCAGCCAGGTCACATTTAATAGCAACTGTGCCTTCTCCAGTGTCTATGAAAATAACTATAAATACAAAGAAAAATCATTGCCCACCTAATATGTTAAAATTCCTGTTACTTTTTTTTTTATTTTAGCATATTATAGGGGTACAGATGTTTAGGTTACGTATGTTGCCCTTGTCCCCCCCTCCCCCCACAAGTCCGAGCTTTAAGCGTGTCCATCCCCCGGATGGTGCGCATCGCACTCTTTGTGTATGCATACACCCGTCCCCTCCTCCCCCCTCCCCCCAATTCCTGTTACTTTTATATGGAATCTGACTTTTTAGAAACAAAATTAGCCAACAATACCTTTAGAGATAAGTTTATCCAAAATCAGTATTTAAGGTTCCCTTTGTTTTACGTGAGGATATGATATCGAAGGCGGGGAAGACTTAAACAGTGGGGGGAACATGCTGGACACAGCTTATCCCTCATCTTACATATCCCTGATAGAAACTATTAATAAAAGAGGGAGGAGTTGATGGGCAATGGGGGAACAAAAAAAAACAAGAGAATCCAGTTCTTATCTAGTCGTAAAAGGCATTCTCTCCCTGCCTGGTTTTACCTCGGTATAAGAGTGGCCATTAATCTCCAGCAAGTAGGCCCAACATGCTGAAGACCTGTCAGCACCATATAAACAGAATAAAGCAAACTGTTAATATTGCTGTCGTGAGCAAACCGAAAACAGACTGATTAATCGTATTGGCGCTCGACCGCCAGGGAGCCAACTTTGGCTGTCGCCTTATTAGGGAAGTCACAGTTTGCTTTTAGGCCTTTCATTATGATGACTGTCCGGTTTTCATCCTCACTGTTTTTGTTATTGTTGTTAAATGAACGCCTTGTTCTTGAACTCATACTGCAAATCTTGACTGGCAGGGGTGATTAGTTTAGAAAAAGTCAGTGTCCTCCCCGAAGCCTAAAATGTTTACAGTGCTGACAATTCACTGTTTCTGAAGACTCCCAGATGGCGGCCCTGCTGAATGAGTTCAAGGCCTAGTTAACTTTTCATGAGAAGAATTATTTACAGTATCCACACGTGAAGGTGCATGAAGAACTCTGTGGAAAATCTTGGCACACACGGCAATGTCAGGACATGTCTGGCTCAGCAGCCATTAGGGTAGTCTTTGGGAGGGCATTAAGAAGAGCTGGAAAGGGCCTCAGCCCTCTGCATCCTGCTGAACACAGGAACAGGAGGAAATATGTAAAACAGAGGTCACAAACAGACACCTCAAGGCTACATTTGGCCAGTAGACATGTTTTGTTTGGCCTTACAGGGATGGCCCCCACCAGGTTTTGAATTTGTGAAATAGTTGCTAACATTTAAATAATCAGGAGTTTTCATGCACACACAAAGTGAAGCTTTCTGGTTTCTCTTTCCAGTTCTGATAACGTGGGGCTTCATTCTTGTGTAGTAGCAATCGGCTTTAGATGCTTGACTCTCCACTGCGTCATAGCCTCTCCTCTCCTGTTTGTCTCCCCCATCCTAATATCACTTGGTATGTAACACATTGCTGCCCTGTCTTTCTTACCCCTAGCCCATTTGATTTATTTATAGTGGTGCCTGGGTCTGTAGGCACTTGAGGTTTTGACCCCAGCTATTTGTAATCCAATATTAAGAATTGAGTTTGCTGATGTCTCAGGTACCAGATCCATAACTCTTATTTCAGTTGGGAGGTCCATCCCAAAAGGTGGCAAAAATCGTAGATGTGGTTCTCTTAAAAGACAATCAATAGCTTATAAAACTAGAGGAAATCACACAGTTCCTCAGAAGACAGGTTGGGGTATCCCAGAGCTTGGGCTAGGCCATCACCACATGATTTGCAGGCAGCTGCGGTACGGTGACGTGGGGGATTATTACCTGGAGCAGCGCCCTGCCGTGATTACCGGTCACCACACGGCTAAGGATTAGAGCTGGGTTACCAAGTCCAGGTGGGGCAAACTGAGAAAAGGGAATAAAGTAGAGGCACAAATGGAGACAGTTTATGGTAGGCTCTGAAGTTAGACTGCCTGAGCTCAGAGCTCACTTCTACCTCTGATGGCCTTCAGAGCCAATTTTCTCACCTGGAATGGGAATAATAATAAACCACCTCATAGGGAAAGTCTGAGGATTAAGAAAGTCAATGCGTGGAACAGATCAAGTGCTCAGTAAATGTTAGCTGCCGTGCCTTTCCTTATAGCAGATCCTAATTCAGGAGGAGCGACGAGGTGAGTGTGTGGGAAGAGGAAAAGGGAGAGTGAGCCTGGAAGCACCCCCGACCCGAGCCTGGGTTCGGGCTCTACCGTGACTCTCTGTGCAGAGTGAGCAGCATCAGCAGGAGTTACAAGATGTGGACTCTGGCCCACCAGCGGTGATTCGGCAGGGTCCCTAATCCCCCTCAGCATATTTAATTAATGTCTCACTCTCTAGTTTTCTTCCCCTGACCTGGTGCTTAAAAACAAACAAACACCTTCTCCTGCTTGTACTATCACTCAAGTTCACATCTTCAGACATTCCTTTTACTGCCAAAATTCTCGGAGATGCCTCCACTTCCTCTTGCCCACTCACTCACTCCTTACCTGGGCCCTTGCAACCTCACTCAGGACTGCACTTTGCTGACACCCTGACTCCCCGAGGCCCACGTTTCTTTGATCTCCTGGGCATCGGTGGCCGCCCTTTCCCACAGGTCTCTCTTCTCCCTGCCTTTCTTTGCACTCATCCCGTCTGGGTCTCCCCCTCCTCTACGTGTGGGGAGATGTGTGGGCCCCCACATCTTCCTCCAGCTCCCTGACACTCGGAGTGCCCAACACTCAGCTGTCTTTCTGCAGGTCCCCTCAGCTCCGGCAGAAGATAGGAGGGGTGAGCTCTAGTGTTCTGTGGCACTGTACGGTGTCTATTGTTAACAATAATTTATCGTATATTATCAAATAGCTAAAAGAGCAAATTTTTAATATTTCCAACACAAAGAAATCATAAATGTTTGAGGTGATAGACATGCTAATTACACATTTGATTATTATACATTGTATACATTTTGAAATATCATACTGTACCCCATAATATGTATAATTATTATGTGTCAATTAAAAATAATACCAAAAAAAGAAAGAAGAGAAAAAATCGTGACTCTGAGATGCTACGTGACTCGCCCAAGATGACAAAGCCTGTAAGCAGCAACGTCTACACTAGAACCGGGTTTTCTGATGCTTAGATCACACTACATCCCCAGCACATTTGCTGTTGGTGATTCCACAGGAACCACTTTTAATTCTCCTGAAGCTTTGATTGAGGTCGTCTAGAAGAGTGTGAAGGAAGGCAGGGAGGTGGCAGACGGTGGTGTCCCTTTAGTGAGGAGGCAGGATTGCCGACATGGGCACTCCTGTGCTCATTGGCGAGCTCCATCAGCCTGGAGAACCAGGCACGACAATTGGCGTAGCGCCAGCAAGTACATTTGCTGTAGGTCAGCATTTGCCAGACCTTTCCATGTCTGAGACCTGTAAACTTAAAACAAAAATGTGGAGAGACCTATAGCGTTGCCTTATATTTGTCTTTAGCCAAAGCAGAAATAAAAACAAACATAACATGACCGTCTATACCTCACCGTCATTTCACATAAGGACATAGAAACACTAAAAAAAAACAGACAAACTGCTTCAGAAATGAGACAGCTTCAGAAATCAGTTTTTAAAATCAAGTGGATTTAAAAATCATTCCAGTGGTTTTTTCCTTATTTTACCTTGGACTACTGAAGACATCACCAGACTGACACCAGCTGTTTGGACTGGCTTTTCAGAAACCCCCATTTAAGTCATGTTTTCTCTTTTGAGTGTTGTAGTGAAATCCAGTCTAGGGAAATTTATGTGGATGCTTCAGTATTTCCCATTCTCTGTGATCAAAAATGTGATTTGGAGGCTTGGGATGCCTGGTAAATCCAACATTTACGTTATGATATAAATTTAAAACTAGTGTCTCTCCAACACTAGTTGAAGGCAATAGGCAATATTAAGCCTGTTTTCCCAGTTGCTTGGAGCAGAATTGTGTCAGTTCTCAGGGAACATTTGGTCCTACATGTTTGTCAAGTTTAGTTCTTGGCTTAGACCATTCCAAGCAATTTAATGGCTAGACTTGGGAATCTCAAGAGAATACCAGAACCACCTTTTCCGGTCTCTTGGTTTCATATTTTATTTGAAATTATGATTATATCCAGCAGGAGTTACCACTGAAATACCAGCTTTACTGAGTAGTAAGAAATTTTCCATCATAAAGATTCCCATTTTTATGAATACTGTTTATTCTGGTGAGTACCAGAAAAAGAGTATGTGTCTGTGTGTGTGTGTGTGTCGTGTCAGACTCTCATTGCTTCCTCTTCCTTCAAGCAAACTTTGCAGCTTGCTTAGCTCTTAGGCCAGTCCCCATAAATGTCACTTGATTTACCAGGACTCTCTTCCCACTTCTTCCCTTGGTACACGAGAAAAACAGTCTTTCAGTTCACTGAAGTTGAGGCTAAGCCCAAAGATGTGAATGTCCTTTGAACATCTAATAACATTCCAAACTTAATATGTCCAAAACTGAGCTGCGCCTCATACCCTGGCCCCCCACTGCCATTGCCAAGTGCTTCTCCTGCGGGCTTTCCCGTCTGGCTCGGTGGCACCTCCATCCATCCAGTTTTTCAGGCCAAACACCTTTCTCTTACATGCCACGTCCAATCCATCAACAAACCCTGTCAGCATCAGCTTCAAAATACATCCACTTGTCACCACTTTCACTGCTACTGCTTGGGCTCAAGACACCACCAACTTTCACCTGGATTATTGCAGTACCTGATCTCCTGCTCCACCCTTGGACCCCTTCAGTCTGTTCTTAAGATTATAGCTAGAGTTAACGTATAAATGAGATGATGTCGCTCCTGGCCCAAACTGTCTAATAGCTTCACCGTTCCCTCCAAGTCAAAGCCAAGGCTGTACACTGTCTTGGCCCCTGTTACCTCCCTGCCTCATCTCCCATGACTTTCCCCCCATTCACTCTGTTCCAGGCACACTGGTCTTTTTGCTGGTCCTTGGGCACGCCAAGCAGGCTCCTACCTGAGTTTCCATATTTGCTGTTCCTTTGCCCGGATAACTGCAGAGCTTGCTTCCTAACCTCCCTCAGGTCTGTGTGCAACCGTTGCTTTAATGAAGCATCTTTGACCACTGTATTTTAAATTGCAGCCAGCGTCCATCTGCCTCCCACCAGCACACACACCTCCTGTCTTCTTTCCCTGCTTCTTACCATATAACATGGTATTTTGGTTTTTCTGCCTCCCTCTCTTAGGCTATCATGTATGAATATGGAGGCTGTGCTTTGCTCAACCTATACAACCATGTGCAGTGGCTCTGCTCTCTCCACTAGATGTAAGCACAAAAGGTTATGCCTTTTATCTGTTTTGCTTCCTGCCGTGTCCCCAGGGCCTAGAGCCATACCTGACATAGAGTAGGGGCTAATAAATACTTGTTGAATAAATTAATTAAATGAATGAAGTACTATTACCAAGATTCTGCCCAATTGGGCCAAACTTATTTTTTCCTTATTATGAAAGAATACTGATCATCATAGAAAACAAAAATTAAAAAGCCACCCATTATCCTACCACTTTGATACATATCCTCCCAGAATCATTTTTCCCCTATTAAAATGGTTTTATATTGTACATACTATTTAATTATTATGGGTACATAATAATTGTATATATTTATAGGGTATATGTGATGTTTTGACACAGGCATACAATGTGTAATAATTAAATCAGGGTAATTGGGTATCATCACCTCAAGCATTCATTTCTTTGTGTTCCACTCTGTTAGTTATTTTAGAGTGTACCATGACTCATTGTTGACCGTAGTCACTTTGTTGTGCTATCAGATATTGTTCATTCTATCTAACTATATTTTTACACTTGTTAACTATTGCCACTTTATTCCTCCCACTCACTACTCTTCCCAGCCGCTGGTAACTATCATTCTTGTACATACTATTTTCTTTGTTTGTTTGAGACAGAGTCTTGCTCTGTTGCCCGGGCTAGAGTGCCGTGGCGTCAACCTAGCTCACAGCAACCTCAAAGGCCTGAGCTCAAGAGATCCTCCCGCCTCAGTCTCCTGAGCAGCTGGGACTACAGGCGCACGCCACCATACCCGGCTAATTTTTTGTTTATGTTTTTAGTTACCTGGCTAATTTTTTCTATTTTTGGTAGAAATGGGGTCTTGCTCTTGCTCATGCTGGTCTTGAACTCCAGACCTCAAGTGATCCTCCCACCTCTGCCTCCCGGAGTGGCAGGCTTACAGGTGTGAGCCACCTCGCCCGGCCTCTTGTACATACTATTTTTAACTGAGTCATTTCACTTAATATATTGTGAATATCTTTTTGTGTGTATGTGTGTGAATATCTTTTTATACCAGTTAGTATTTGTCTAAAGGATCATGACTCACTGAGTGAAAATGGTGTTTTGATGTGTGAACATACCTATATATCATTGATCTTGGAAGAAGTAAATGGGGATTATTGTTTAGTGTACTCAACAAAAGATTGCATGAGCAATCTAATAATAAATGAACTAGTAGAACCACTTTATATTAACACCTCTTCTCCCCCTCACCCACCTCCAAAAAGTCAGCTGTATTAAGCGAAAGGATTGTCTGATACAGAGAGAAAAGATTGATGCTATTGTGAATCAAATACACTTAATTTAGGAGACCAGTTTACTAAGAACATATCTCTTAGAGCAGCCTAATTCTTTTTTTTTTTTTAAGTTTCCATACACAGCATTGAATAGCAGACTAATTCTTAACACACAATCTACACAGACTGGAACTGCATGTGAGGACTATCTTATTCGCAAGATCTGAGCTATAAATGTGCAAAGCCTGATCAATATTGACTTTTAGAAGAATAAGTCCACTTTAGCAATAGTATTGGTGCTAAATTAGTCTTATTAAAGACTAGTAATTATTAGCTCTTCACATGTGTCAGTAACACTTCTTGTTGTAGATGAATACAACTCTTTATGTTCTCTGTAAGATTTAAGGTTAGCTAAACTTTTGTGGCTAGTTTTCAAGTTAGCTAATTAAAAATGTCGTTAGCAGCAGTTGGGCCTTTCACCTTAACGGATTAGCTTCACGAATCTATCAGGAATCAGAAACTACTAAAATAGAGAATGTCATTTTGATAGTTTTTGATAGCAGCCGTTCTTCTCATTCTACTTCAAGAATTCTTTTTCCCATGGATGACTTCTAGAAGTATGGTTTCAAGTCATCTGTCTTCCTCGTCTCCTAATAGTTCCTCTCTTTTCATTCATTTTCTCTGGAGATCTCACTCAGCAAATTACATGTACCAGTATCAGCACTCTAAAAGAGAGCTAGCTACAGACTGTCTACAAAAGTGTCATTCTCAACTAAATAGATTAAAAAACTTTGAAAAAGAACTCTGGAAAGTTATATATTAATTTTACTAAACTGTACACAAACATAGTTCTTTATTGAGAGATCTTTCAAAAAGCTAGGAAGTGATTTTTATCTTATTCTGAGATTAAAATATATATAAATTCTCTGAAATCATTTTATAAAACTCATTACAGGAAAAGTGTTATATTCTTGCAACTATTAAACACCTTTAAGAATTTGAACTAGGATATATAATAGCTGTGATATAATCTGTCACCTTTATAATCATACCCCACAATAATCACAACCAAAATTACTGCCCAAGTATTTCTATTTGAGGCTTTAGATTGTTGCTAAGGAACTTCAGCACAATTTCTGAATGAGCGGGTAAAAGAGACCCTTATTTCCCATAACTATCTGCCAAGATATAATATCTGGCGCAATCTTGCCATTTTTTCAGCCAATGAGATTAGCAAAATGAGGTACCTAGAGAAATGATTGAAGCTTGTTTCTTCCACATGGGCTATCAAAATATCTGCCTTTGATTTAAAATTGTTTTTCCATTAGCTCAGAGCATGACTGGACATATGAGTCCTGTCCACATCCAGCCTAATGTAACTATTTCAGGAAGAGTTTGCAGCTCATATCAAGAACACCAAATTGCATCTTCCGAGGGATGCTTCATAGTGCTTTTTGCTGATTTCAGTGTGGGTGCATGTGCCCTCCCAAGGAGAGACACTCATTACAAATTACCTACTCTGGAGCACATATTCTTGGAAAACACAGTAATACTACATGAACAAATGGTTTTCTTTTTTAAACTATTCTTTATGCACCTTAATGCATATTCTTCCTTTAGACCCTTATCATTTAGAATCAAATTCTGGAGGTTTGCTTTTGGTGTTGTGTTTTCATATTGATCTGACGTGTGTGTGTGTGTGTGTGTGTGTGTGTGTGTTTTGTGGGTCTTTTTGTTGAAGCCTGTCTAAAATGAGATATTCCCATTATAAACTTTTTTTTTTCATTTTAATCATTGGGTCTTTAAATGCCAGTTTTGCATCTCTAAGAACTGAGCTTCAAGGAAATGGTGATATTATTAAATCTATCAGAATCTTGCAAGGGGTCTACCTACCTCAGAGCTTGACCCAGTCCTTTTTCTCCTATGAGCATTAGGGCTTGATCGGAACTGAGTTGAAAGTCCTCAGAAATTAGTCAAGTTAAATGAGTCTTGATTTATTTGACTTAATGTCATGGAACAAAATGGAATGAGGCCCCCCTACCTTGTCTGTTAAGACTACTGCCTTTGATTTCATAGGCAATTATCTCTGCATTTTTAACCCAAGTACCAGCTGCATAATATAAGGGCTCTGAATCATATATGACCTTTTTCCTTTTTAATTTTCATCTTTTCTCACCTTTCTCATTAGATATATTTATAAATGAAGCCTAAGTTACCTTCCCAGTGTGTCAGGTGATTCTAAAGATGATAAAAAATAGAAAATGTTAGCACTGAAAACAATTGTGCTAGTTGATTTTCCTGATCCTTTAGCGGGGTTTCTTCAGTGTTCTTTGGGACCAGGGAACTCAATAGTGCTACCTGCCAGTGATGTGGTTTCCTTTGATGGGTCAGTGAAGTGTGGGGTTGACACTCCTTATCTCATTTGTCCCTTGGCCATGGTGTCAGGGCCTACCAGATAAGCTTGGATTGGCAGAAGCAGGGCTGTCCCTGTGGTAGGCCAACTGCAGAAATGCTGCCAGACCTGGTGATTAATAGGCCTGCAGTGCAATGAGGTCACCTAATGCACAGAAAGCCCTAAACACAGCAGCCTCATCAGAAAACAAAAGGCAACATTCTCCTGTAGCAAGGACCCTGTTTACCAAAGGACTGCTAAGTCAGATAACCTTTAGTTAGTTTGTAGCTTTTGGTTCCTAATATAATGAAGTTTGGGGGTTACATTGGAAAAATTGTAATTACTTTTATATCACATTTTAGTAAAAACTTGAATCATTTCAATTAAGAAAATACAGTGTGTGTGTGTACATGCTCATGCATGTGCAAACGTGTATGTTTGAAAGAGCATCCAGCTGGGTCTACATCCCATTTCCGGTAGGCCTTTCCAGGGCCAGGCTCTGTTGATTCTCTCTACTTTTGTGTCTTCAGCTTCTGCCCCTGTACTAACTTCTTCATTTTCACATATAAATATGCCCAAGTCTCTCCCTTCTTAAAAAATAAAAATAAAAAAAGATTCCTTTCTTAGTCCTATGTCCTTCTTTAGCTATGGCCCAATTTCCCTCTTTTCCTTTAAAGTTAACTTCTTAAAAGAGTAACCCACAATTCTCACCCCTCTGCAGCCTGGTTTCCCTCTTCCTCCCCTGAAACCACCCTATCTAGGGCCACGGATGAGCTGGTGTTGCCAAATCCAGCAGGCACTTTCCAGGCCTCGAGGGTCTTCCTGGTGTCATTTGGCCTCTCCACTGGCACTGACGCAACTGACTGCTTCTTCCTTCATGAAACTCGCTCCATCCTTGGCTTCTCCGGCACTGGCTCTTCTGCTTTCTCTCCTCCGTGTCAAACCACTCCTCCCCACTCTTCCTCCTGCATCCACTCCTTACATGGCACTGTTTCTCCAGAGACCCATCTTTTCTCATTTCCCAGTTTGTGCAGTCCTGGGCTATCACTCATTCTCATGGCTTCGCCTGCAACCTATAGTCTTGGGGCCCACAAATCTCCTTCCCGCACTCACAGGCAACTCTACTGGACATTCCACAGACAGTTCCAGTCCTCTGCCCCCACATCTGAGCTACCTTTTCCCCCACAAAGACAACTCTACTTTCTTATTCCTGTGTCTGTAAATGGAACTGCCATTTACCTGCTTGACCTAGCTAGAACACTGGGAGCAATCCCAGGCTTCTTCCTGGCCTTCACTTCCTGGGAGTCATCATAACCTGAGGATTCTGCCTCAGAAATCTCTCTTGTGGCAGGCCCATTCTCTCCAACCCCAGGGTAACCGTTTTCATTCTATTCAGGCCTTCATCGTTTCTCACGTTTAAAAAAAAATTTTTCTCTCCCTTCAGTCTCTCCCTCTGTTCCCTTCTGCTGTCAGTGATCTTTTAAAGTCACAAAGCTAACCATGTCATTCTCCTGGAAGCACTTCTATGGCACCCCATCTCTTTTGGGGTAGACTCTTAGCATGGCTTCCAGGACTCCTCATGTCTGGCTATCACCTAACTTTCCAGGCTCAAACGCTGCTGTTTCCCCTCCAAACATGTGCACATAGACAACGCCTTCATCTGCCCAGAGAGCAGGTTCCTGAAAGTCTTATACCCCCCAGTCCTGTGTTCTCTCTTACCCTCCACCTGGAACACCCATCCCTCAGCTTCTTCCCATTAACTCTGACTTGTCAGTTTTCTGAGGCCTGTCCTGACCAGACATCCTGCGGGCTTTCCTCTCCCTGCACTTGCTTCTGCGGAGCTCAGCCCTTTGCGTCTGGGAACTGGACTGCTGATTTACTTGTCTGCTGATCCTCCTGGGCTGCATATTCTCTGACATTAAAAAGCTATGTCTGTTCCAAATCATCAGTGTCCAGCACAATGCCTGGCACATGTTATGTACCCAGTATCTATTTATTACAATGAAATGTGTGCTGACTTTAGGTTCTGATGTTAAGGTTTATTTTATTTTATTTATTTTGAGGCAGGGTCTTGCTCTGTTGCCCAGGCTAGAGTGCAGTGGCGTCATGATAGCTCACTGCCACCTCCAACTCCTGGGCTCAAGCGATCCTCCTGCCTCAGCCTCCAGAGTAGCTGGGACTACAGCCGTGCGCCACCATGCCTGGCTAGTCTTTCTATTTTTTGTAGAGACAGGGTCTTGCTCTTGCTCAAGCTGGTCTTGAACTCCTGGCCTCAGGCAGTTCTCCCACCTTGGCCTCCCAAAGTGTGGAGATTATATGCATGAGCCACCACACCCAGCCTGATTTTAGGTTTTTAACCATGGCGACAAGTAACAGAGTTTCATAAGGCTGGGCTTCATTTGCATTAAATTCATGGGAGATGTGGCAATTACAACTGTTTTCTTTAAGAAATGCAAATAATCATTCATTCTTCGCTGAATACAATAATCATAAAATTAATGGTGACATGACTATCTTAAGGGGATACCAATCTTTGCTTCCCAGGCATGAACAGCTCTCCCATTCCCCAGTCCCTGAAGTGGCTGCAAATTCACCTCTGCATCCCCCTGTGGAGCCCTGTCTTCCCTACTCAGATCTGTCTAAGGCAGCTTAATGCTACCTGAGCATGCCTTGGTCCTGCAGGTTTTCCAGACCCCTTCTACTAATCTGAGGTTAAGGAGAACTTGTCCCAGGGATCCCTGCTTTTCCTATTTCCTAAAAGGCCCCTGTCCCACAGGCTGACTTATAGGATGGAAGCCACAGAAGGGAAAAGCCCTTGGTGCCACCCAGATGGGAAGTTGCCTTGGCCCACACTTTCCTGAGCTTGACTTTTTAGTCCTTATTTACCTTGGGCTGTGCTTGGTCTGCCTAAAGAAAATATGCAGAGAATGTCCTGCAAATTCAGCCTTCCTTAAGGGGAAGAGGAACTGGCTGCAGCGAGCCGAAGTCATCTGGCCCTGCCTTGGAAACCCTTACCTCCTCTAAGCAGAAGACTGAGTCCCTGTCTCTAAATAGCTGCCAAAAAAAATCTTTTTCTTTTTTTTATTTACATTAAAAAGCATTAGTATGAGAGATGCTTTTTAATGCCTGCCAGTCTTACCTCTCAGGAAATTTATTCTCATATTCGACTTCAATGCTTTCAATGCTTCAATGCTACAAATTCTGTCCTCCAGAGAGAAGAAAAGCTGATCGGCATTATCTGTCTTGAAAGTCTGTGTGGTTAATGGCCACCACTAAATCTTTTGGACACAACATCTCCAGACACAATAAGCTTGGTTTCTTTATCTTTTCTGCCTATATTGCATTTTCCAGTTCTTTGTGTCTGTTATGACTGACCTCATGTAAATTATAGTATTAGACACCAAAGAGGGATACAGGGAGAAAGTAGACAAGTGCTTCTGGAGGGCTTAGAATGTCTTCTAAAGGGAGAGAGAAAATAAACATGTGAAATATATTTACACACATAGAAACATTAAATAAATACATAGCTAATTTTAGCTGTACTGTACAAATAATGCTGAGAGAGTATTAGAAATGACTGTGACCAAAGTTGGTCCATTGTTGTGAGAAGAATAATGAACAGCATTTGGAAGCAAGAAGGACCCAGACTACTAAGGCAAAACTGGAAATTCTCTTTGTTGCTCATCAATCACGTTCATTGACGTATTCATGTCCAGCACTTAGCACAACACCTGGCTTATTTTGAACACTCAGTAAGGGTTTGTTGGCTGTATGATAACTCACTGGCTATCATACTCAGGAAGGGTGTACCAGCATGGCTTGCTTTGTACATTTGTAAACAATTCTTATATCCTATTTACTCCAGTCATAGAAATATTACGATTTTAAAGCAAAGCAGAAAGAACGTTAAGTAGCAAAACATTATTGATATACTATCCTGCATTTGTCCCTGCTGTAGACCAATTACCTTTTGAAAAGATTATTCCTTCCATTCCACTGCCCCCAAATACCCTCTGTCCCCTGTATTATCATATACTTCTGCCCTCGTAGTCCCCCCTGAAAGGCTATGTCATAGGTTTCCTTGTCTGCACATATGTTTGGGTCTCAAGTCTCCTTGCAGATGCTTAAATCTACTAGACAACAACAATAAAACAACAATCCATGCAATGTTGGATTCTGGATTGGATCCTGGACAGATAAGGGATTTTTGTGACGTAACTGGTGAGATCTGAATGAAATCTATAATGTGCATAAGGGTTAATTTCTTAGTTTTGATCAATGTACTGTGGTTATATAAGATATAAACATTAGGGGAAGCTGGTGAAGGGTACAGGGATGAACATTTTGCAAAAAAAAAAAAAGAGGAAATGTTAGTACACGTGGACTGAAGTACACGTGGACATCCTGGTTATTTTCAAAACATAATTTTTCAAGTATGAGAACATTGCAGACCACCAACATTATAAGGTAAACAAAGTAAAAACAAACCTGTCCCTGCTCAGCCCCTTTGCTATTCAGGTTTCTCCTAGGTCCCTTCCATCCACTCCCGCAGCTCCGCCTGTGCCCTCTGTGCTGAGGTCAGAAGTGCCCCGGCTTTTCCACATCTCAGTCCCACAGCTGTACTTGCTGCCCCCCCACAAGCACTGGATGTCGGGCACATATAAAACCCAGCCCTTCGGCCTGGCGTGGTGGCTAGCACTCTGGGAGGCCGAGGCGGGTGGATCGTTTGAGCTCAGGAGTTCAAGGCCAGCCTGAGCAAGAGCGAGACCCCTGTCTCTACTAAAAATAGAAAGAAATTAATCGGACAACTAAAAATACAGAAAAAATTAGCCGGGCATGGTGGCGTATGCCTGTACTCCCAGCTACTTGGGAGGCTGAGGCAGAAGGATCGCTTGAGCCCAGGAGTTGGAGGTTGCTGTGAGCTATGATGACGCCACGGAAAAAAAAAAAAAAAAGAAAAGAAAACCCCAGCCCTTCATTCCCTCCCCCGACAGCCTGCCCTCTGTTGGCCAGTGGCATAACTATTCTGATACCCGCGCTGGATGCTTCAGGATCATTTTGACTCCTTTCTCCTTTTTCACTCATTCTAAACATTCTCAGCTCTTTTTTCCAAAGTCTCTTGTATCTACCCACCTATTCCTTTCACTATCCCCTTGTTGTTAGCCTAGAATAGACCCTCGAGTGCCTCGTCAGGGATACCTGCCTGTAGTCTGTCCACCTTCCCTGCCGCCTTCAGAAAGAGGGCATGACAGAGGGCGTCAGCGTGACTTTCCTGTTTAAAAAAAGCATCAGTGGCTCTATATTGCTACTGGCCTGAACAGTAAGAAACACCTACCTGGAAAAGACATGCACAATATAGCTAAATTAGACGGTCAGCTCAAGCCACCTCCCTGCATCCTCCTCCCCCAACCTAAGAAAATGGAAGGAGCACAAGAGTCAGAAAGTCCTGGCCTTGAATCTGAACTTTGTTACCTTGGCAAATTAGTCTTTGCTTCTGAGCTTCAGTTTCCTCTTGTGTAAAATGGAGGCTATACTTACCATACAGGGCTGCTTTGAGGATTAAACAAAGTGATGTATGTCATGTGCCAAGCTCAAAGTATGCTGCTCTTCTTGTTATAGGTGCTTAACACTAGGGTGCCGTGAGGAATAGTTCCCTTGCTCATCTCTGCCATGTGTGCGTGTTATTGAAAATGGAGGCCGATCACATCTCACTGTGGGACCATGGTCTACCTTCCACACCAGGCACCTTTCTGTAGGGAAGCCAATCCCAGGTGGAGGAATTGAGCACATTCCCTATACCCTACCCAGCTGTGCTGGGACTGTGCTCCGCTTCCTGCCACGGGTGCAGCCTCGAACCATTACAGTTGAAGGGAGCCCAGCCTTAGGAACTGTATTCTATTTCCCAGAATATAATGCCCTTGTCATTCGCATGGTGTGTCTCATTCCTGTGGGTGAAGCAGTGCTTTTCAGCAGAGTTGTTCAGTGCCTATCCTACTTTCCAGGAGAGCTCCAAACTAGAATACACTTACCCCAGTACTCTGTGGAGTCAGTACTTTGTCACATTAATTCAATGATCCATGTTCAGTGGCCTAGTACAGTGCCTGGTATACAATTTGTGCTTCATCAATATTGGATGGATGGAAGGATGAATGATTTAACCTCTAGGATTTGGCAATAATGCGTACTTGATTGCTGTACTAATTACCAGGAAAGTTTTTGTTTCATTTTAACACTGAATTTTGGACTGTACCCACGCATATACCCTGTCATTTTCTAAAAGCTCCCCAAATGATTCTAATAGAGAACCAGGGTTGGAATCCACCATGTTAGGCCATTTTAAAAATGTGTCCCCAATGCTTAACTCTTACCATTTGCAATTACCACATTGTATTATAATGAGCAGTTTTCATGTCTTTCCTCACTTGACTTTATGCTCCTGACCTCAGATACTGAGTTCATAATTGTCTTCCCAGTGTCTGGCACAGTGCTTAGCATATAATGGACAATCATAAATGTTAATTGAATAAATTGATGATTTCTTTCACTTAAAACAGAAGAAAATTGCATAGTACCACATAAGACAAAGAGAGAGAATGCTAACACCAGGAGTTTTGTTTTGGATTTAGTTTGTATGTATGGTGTCTTCCAACCATCTGCACTTTGGTACCTGTCTGCTTGCCCATAATGGATCGTTTTTTCTTGTTCATTCGCTGTCAGCTATCCAGATGTTGTGAAATGACAGCAGCCAAAGATCCTGGACCATGTTGAGGAGTCCCAATTTAAAATATTTTGTCCCATTATTCCCATCTATACGTAGGTTCTAAAAATTACCGTCAGTATACATGTAAAAGTATAACACATGTAATGTGATGTTCAGTTCCACAGTTCCCCATTAATGAGAGCCGTAGAAGCCTTTAGACACACAGGTTGCAACTCCAATTTTTCTCCCTAAAATCAATTTATTTAGATATAGAATAATACACCTAGAAAGATATTTAAAGACATCATGTCCAATCACCCTTATTCCTCAGTGAAGAAGCTGAAGCCAGTTGGATTTGGGGGCTTGTCCAAGATCATATAGCTTGTTAGGGACAAAGCTGGTAGAAGAAAGCTGATGTTCTGGTCCTCGGGCCTGGACCACTACACAATACTCGTAGCATTTCAGATTACATTAGAAATCAAAGGTCAAACTTTTACTTCCATACAGGTATCTGTGTTAGGAAGAAAAATATCTGAGAAAAGGAAATTATTACAGGTTTCTCGGAGGGTATGAGGAGGAGGAGAATAGGTGGAAAGGGGAGAGAGCAGAGGAAAAGCGTTCTTGAATGAGACTTTGAAACTTAACAGAAAAGAGTGTGTTTTGTGGCAGAACCACAGTTCACTTGTGTATCTGCCCTTGTTTTCAGAATTTTCCCCAGAGAATACCTCCTTCAACAGATCCACCTGTATTCCCTCGCCGACCTGCAGCAGGTAAGTGCTCAGAGGGGCCATTTCACTTTTGTTCTGTTTCTGTCGATTATGGTCTTGGCACTGAATTCCACCGTCATGGGGTAGTTTTCATCATAAGCCCTGGTACTCAGTTAATTTCTGTTCAGAACAGGGAGTGGGGGGCGGAATTTAGCATAAAAAGATATTATAGGACAACAAATGTTGGCAAGGATGTAGAGAAACTGGAGCTCTCATACATTGCTGGTGGGAATGTAAAGTGGTACAGCCACTTTGGAATACTGTTTGGCAGTTTCTCAAAACGTAAAACAGAGTTACCATATGACCCAGCAATTCTACTCCTAGATGTATCCCCAAGAGACCTGAAAACCTATGTCCACGTAAAAACTTGTACACAAATGTTCAGAGCAGCATTATTCATCATAGCAAAAAAATGGAAACAACCCAGATGTTCAACTGATGAATGGATAAACAAAATGTTGTGTATCCATATAATATTTATTATTCAGCTGTATAAAGGAGTGGAGTACTGATTACTGATTGATGCATGCGACAGCATAGACGAACCTTGAAAATATCGTGCTAAGTGAAAGAAGCCAGACAGAAAAGAATATATATTGTATTATTTAACTTAAATGAAATGCCCAGAATGGGCAAATCCACAGTGAAAAAAAGTACATTCGTGGTTGCCAGGGCCTGGGCAGGGCAGAGGAATGAGGAACAAATGCTAATGCACACGTGGTTTCTTTGGGGCTGATGAAAGTGTTCTGGAATTAGATGGTGGTGATGGTTGCACAACCTTGTAAATATACTAACAACCACTGAATTATTTACTTTAAAAGAGTGAATTTCATGGTATGTGAATTATATCAATAAAAAATTATATGTAGAAAAAAGGTGTAAGAGGTAATGAATATATTAAGTTTAATAAAATATAGCAGAGCACGTAAGAATCAAAATCAGCTATTTATACTTTTATTAGCACATGTACTTTTAATGATTGACCAGGTTAGCAGCCAGGAAGAAACTGACCTTTTGTTGTGTTCAGCTCCAAGCCTGAATATGTTACCTTTGGTTAATCATTTAAATCAACAACTTACTCCCTAAGAAGCTGTTAGACACTAAATGATTCTTTCAAGAGTCAATTAAAAAAAAACAATGGTGACAACTTTCAGAACATCTCAGACTGCTGTGATCCTGTTCCTTTGTTGTTGTTTTCCTCTCTGGTGGTTTTATCCAGAAGAAATTAGGTCAACTTAAAAACCGTGTTCATATCCTTCAGTCATTTTTCAGACTTTAAATCACTTTTCAAGGTTTTTTTAAAAATGTCTTTTTTTCCTCTTAATTTGAAAACTTAAGACTTTTGTGTTCTGTTTGCATCCCCCCCCTCTCCGCCCCACACACACACCCAGAGGTAGGAAATTTATTTTAAATGGCAGGAATAATTTTAGGGCATTTAGTTGAAGGGGCTGAGAGGAGACTAGGGCTTTGCTTTCCACTTGGGTGTCAAGTTCAAGCTTAACTCGCACGGCACTGGCCCCCCACAGCTGCTTTGGTCGTTCCTGCCCTTACTGCATAGTCAAGCAGCGGTGATTCGCTGGTTGGGCTGGAAAGGGATATATTTTTAATTGCAATTGTCTGGTGGTGTTCAGGGGGAAGCATTGGTTAAAACACCCATTATACATTTGTCTATTTTCCAGAGTCTATCTGATCATAGTTATCTGAGGACACAGACTCTGTCACTTGAGAAGTATGTTTAAAGGCCCAGAACGTTCTTGTAAAGGTGGTTTAAAATAGAATGGGTGGGCTCCAAAGTGAGTACTCTTTGAGGAAGCCTTTCAAAAAAGAGTTTTGATACCCGATGAAGAGAAAAAATCAGAGTAATTCCTTATTCATTTTAGGGTGTCAGAATAGTGTATCCATTTAGAATAACGAAGCCTGCTTTTTCAGGCTTCCTGTACCCTGCTGTCTTTTTTTTTTTTCTTTCTTTTTTCCCCCTTGTAATAATCAAACCATACGTGCCAAGCAGCTTGCTTAAATCAGTGGCAGCGGTATTCTTGGTGGGCCAAGCCATTAGCCCCCGGAGCCCCGTAAGCAGCTTAATCAGTTTTCAGCCTCGGTAGTAAAGTGATCAAGGCAATCACCAGCTTATCAAACTCCCTGTGGGCGGGGCGGCTGGAGCTCAATGCCTCCATTTACTTAACAGCTCACTCTAACCTGGTTCTTTGTGCCTGGCTCTCAGAGCCCCAAACTTATCATATTTAGAGGAAGTTTAATTCAATTACTTTTTCTGCCTGAGGTGGGTTAAATTGGATTTAGCTTTTGATCTGTCTACATGTTGACTATCAGCACAGAAAGGCACCCTCTCCCCGTCTTCTCTTGGTTTCTGAGTAAATAACAAGCATGCTTTCTAGATCTGAATTGTTCTTACAAATATGTAAGGGAAGGGACAAAAGGAGAAAGGGAAAAAAATTACTATTGCTTTGTGAAAGAGCATGTAGTGGTAGCAGGAAACCCTACCTACCTGACAGCCACCAGCGCCAGGGTGTCCTGCACTGTTCTGGCCTCTGCTGGCCCGTTTCATCATCCTGTGTCATGTCAGTTTCAGGACTTTTAGAGTAGATTATTTCTCCCTGTTTGATTCCCCTCCTCACTGCTAAAAGTTTCTATGAAAGCAGATCTTTCTGTCATATAACATAACTATAAAAAAGGATTTTTGGTGTACAGGATTTGCACAGAAGAAGAAGATAAACTAAAGCAAGTGATTGGAAACATCTAGATCCTGAATAATAATACAGATATTCTTCCTAAACACACAGATTCTTTTCTACAAATTTCTCTTAAGTGAATTTGATTTTTCCCATTAGCTTTGATTTAAAAAAACATAGAAATTGTCCTCTCTGAAAAGAAAAAAAAAAGAATTTAATAAACATGGTAAAGGAAGATTTATAACTTATAGATAACTTTAAAATAATATAGTGCACAAAGCACTAATAATACTTAAAGATGCTGAAAGAATTCTGCTACCAAAAAAATTTGCAACCTTCTTGTCTCTCTCTGGTTTCATGTTTATAGTAACAATCCCTAAAATTTAGCGGAGACTCTATTCAACAATTCGGCTAAAGATTTCAAGCTACCTTAGTGCTTCTGTTGTCACATTCAAGACAGTTTTCCCTCCTCTCCTCCTTATTTGAATGTACTATCCTCTTTGCATGCATTCTCCCTTACTATTGTACACTCGGATGCGAGAAGAAAAAAAATAGCAGGAACTGACAATTGCTTAGCAAAGGAGATTCCCTCCAGTTGCTCTGAGTTCTATAGTTGCCTGCCCACTGGTCACTGAGTGACAGTTATTAGCATAATTTATGCTGATACTAAGTCCCTAATTATCTATTTATTTCACCATTGATTGAGTTGCTCACTGGGTATTACTAGCATATTGAAAAGGTATTAGTGGAACAGCACATAGTCATTTTCTGACTGGAATCAGCTGGCAGCATTTAGCCGTAACACGTACGACAGGGCCAAGTGCTCCTACCCCAGTAGCAGGACCAAGGAAGGGGCCTAACTTAGGGGCAGTGGCTCTCCAAATCCTAGGAGCTCCGGGTGCACTGCCTTGATTCATTCATTTCTTTAGTTTGGAATTCTGGGTGAATTTCTGTTCAGCAAAGTAGCTGTTGTTAGAAAAACATATTCAGTCCATGTTCTTTGAATGTAAATCTAACCAAATATACTTTTTAATTATTTTTTAAATAAAATCTTACAAGCATTCTTTCAGGAGATGTGAATGCATAGTGGTTTTTTTTTTTTTTAACTGAGAAAGCAGTTCCCTATAAAGGATTTAGTAGGCAATGACTAAACATATATGAATGAATGAACAAGTATTGGTCCATTCCTTGGTTTCGCCATATTTTGAATGAGGAAACTAAAGTACTTCTTTTTAAGAGCTTTCTCTTGGTTTGCTTCTTCGAGAAGGAAAAATAGAATAGAATTTGTGTTTTGTTATTTTCAGTCTATTCAGCAGTATTACAAATCCATGGGAAGGTTTTAAGACAGAAATACAATAAAAAGGTATGTTCATATGAGATAGCAGGAACGGTACCGTAATTCTCAGTGCTTTAACTTTCTGTATTAACTGTCCCCTTTCCCTGCAAAATATGTGACAACACATCTCCTTACTCACTTTCCATTGGCTCTTTTAACAGTGATAAAAAGACTCCTAATTTTGCCAGTAGAATACATTAGTATAAGTAAATTAACGGTCAAGAGTTATTAGTTGTTCTTAAGGAGCAAATCAGAACCCTGGTTTAATATGTCACTCCTTGGACTGTGTAAACGATAGGAGAATTCTTCTGAAGTTCCTTCTACTTGCTGAAAGAAAAGGTCAGGTTTGACTTCTAAATTTTGGCTACCTGTGCTCTTGTGACAAAACCTAAAATGTATATTAATGACCAACTCTTCTGGTGTTACACACCTTTGGGGCATATGTAAGTTAAGCATTGAATGATTCTATTTGTGGCGATTCCTGAGAAAGGATACTGGATGATCCCATGGGTGAGGCAGTTGGTTAGAGTGGGCCTTCCACCCCCACCACTTCACCCCCCAACACACACCCCTTTCTGGTGAGACAAACTAAGGAGCTGATTTTCCCATTATTTACCTTCCCTGGGCCCTAAATTTCCAAACTAGACTCTACCTTTAGGTTAAAGCAATCTAGTTTCTAGTTAATATGAAATATATTACTGGAGAAAAATAAATTATTATTTGGCACAAATCCATTTGTCTTACTAATGAGTTGAAAACACAGCATGATATTTGGGGGAGACATTTCAACAGATAAGTTTTAATGAAGGAAAAAAGATGGAAAATTTTAAAATTGTGTATTTACTAAAGAGTTTTGAATTGGGAAGGATGCCAGCAGGGAGGACCCACAGCATTCAAGAGCCGTGAAAAGAGAGAGGAGTAATCAAATGCACACAGCATTTCTGGAGTTGCCTGGAACTGTCTGAACTATTTGTTGTGTACTAAAGCAATAAACACTTAGCAACTGACCTAACTTACAGAGCATGCAAATGTTCAGTGAATTGATGAATGGATGAATGAATACGTATATACGTACATGCATATACTATCCTGAACTCACTAGTTCTCTCCCCTCTAATAGCAAAGCAAACTAATTAATTTGAAGTTAGCCCCTAATCAAAACAGAATTAGAAATGCTGATCTGTGAAATAATAATGCACAGAATTCTAAAACCAAATAAAAAGTTCTAAATAATAGTGAGTTGTTCTATGTTGCAAACTTTCTGAACTCTAACTATTCCTGAACAGCTAACTTTTCAGTTAAAGTTTTTGCCAGTCCCTCATACCCTTAGAGCTTGGAAATTGTCCTCTGTGTGACCTAAACATTTGTCAAAATTGGCCCCTGAAAGGAATAATACAAACGGTGGGCCCACCTCGAAGATTTCCTAGTGTTTTCCAGCTAGTGCTTAAGATCACCAAAAGGCAATGTTTAAGGCGTTTTGAGGCCACTTTTTAACAACATAGTTTGCTGAATTCTTCTTCAAGAAAGTTATGTGAGTTGTTTTGCATGGCCCTGCCCCACCAAGCAAACACATAATCAGAGAATGTTTTTCTCTGTGGGCGCTCTTCACAGTCAGCAGACAAAGGCCGGGCCTAAGTGGGCACCCAGTGCAGCTGCCCTTTCACCGAAGAAGTAACAGGTGATGACCTTTATTCACACGGTGGTTGACGTCTTTGAATCCACAGCCCACAGGAACACAGCGCCTCAATGCCCACAACCAAGTCACCAGTCCCAAGCCTCAGAAGCCGGAGGACCGTTTATTCACAGCCTCTCAGCAGCCCTGATCCCAGCACCATTGTCCAGCCAGGCGTTAGCAAGCAGGATAACTAATTAGGAGCATTCGGATTTAACAAGCAGAAAAACAAAGCGTGACAGCTCGCCTGTGCTGATCCACGGCCAGTGCCTGTGTCCGCTGCAGCCGGCGCTGCCTTCAGAAACCCCTGAACATAATCTGGGGTGAGACAGGAGTGAGGACTCCATTAAAATATCACTAAATCTCTGTTAGCTGTTGGAGCCAGAGTTGTTCCAACCAATTAATGAGCTAGGAAAGAGGACCATAAGTTATTTGGGGAACAAATCATACCTCTTAAATAAGTGAGTTTTTAAAAAATGAATGCACATTTTCTTCAAAGATCTTTCTGGGGTGGAAGGAAGGGACCGAATGTTACTTTGAAGTCTTGACAGCTCGGCAGCAGAGCGAATGGAGAAGTGCTCTTTCTCAGGGGAGCAGGTGTATCTTGAGTAGGTGCTGAACAGTTCACCCTCATGCTCAGTCTCCCAGGGGGCTTCAAATCTTGTGGGGAGGGGCACTTGCTAAGTGCCAAGACTAGAGCTGGGTCTTCTGACACCTCGCCTTCAGCCTTTGGCGTCTTCACCACCTGCTGATCCTAACCACTGGGTTTCTAATGTTGTAGTGGTGGGGCTAGTTAGCTGAGCGGGTTAGAGCAGGTGATGGTGCAGATTGCTCTTCGTGCAAGCTAGTTAGTCTTTGCCCAGAGAAAACATCTCGTTCTACAGACCCAGGCAGCACAGCTGACTCTGATCAGTCCACAGTTCATTAAAGGGTTGGGAGAGGCCGGGTACGGTGGCTCACGCCTGTGATCCTAGCACTCTGGGAGGCTGAGGCCGGTGGGTCGTTTGAGCTCAGGAGTTTGAGGCCAGCCTGAGCAAGAGCGAGACCCCATCTCTACTAAAAAAATAGAAAGAAATTAGCTGGGCAACTAAAAATATATAGAAAAAATTAGCTGGACATGGTGACGCATGCCTGTAGTCCCAGCTACTCGGGAGACTGAGGCAAAAGGATGGCTTGAGCCCAGGAGTTTGAGGTTGCTGTGAGCTAGGCTGGTGCCACAGCACTCTAGCCCTGGCAACAGAATGAGACTCTGTCTCAAAAAAAAACCAAAGCAAAACAAAAAGGGATTGGGAGAACTGGGTGGGGGCTGTAGCAGAAAATGTGGAGAGCTAAGGGCAAAGTTACTGCCCTTTTAGGGAAACCAGATCAGAAAGATGACTTATGTTGGATAGAGAACCCGGTTTTCCAGGTGCAAAAGAGCTCGGTTGAGATAAGGATTCCAGAAGCCAACGCTGAGCCCGTGAGGTATGAACAGCAGAGTAGTGGAGGAGGATGTGGCCGCAGGGTTGGATGGTGTGTAGTCAGTGTGAAAATCACTTTCCTAGGAGTCCAGTCTCCTGGCTCCCACTTCTGCTTTGGCTTCCAGTCATCTGAATGTTGAGTTTTTTTGCTGTTTCACATTTATAAAAAGCAATCATAATACTGGCTAGCTGAGGGCCTGTCTTCAAAGAACATTTACTTAAAGATATAGAGTAAGGCTAGGGTCAGTCTTGCCAGGGGTGGAACTGGGCTTCCCCTGCCTACCCTCCCAGTCTGCCATCTCATACTGTAATGTTATTAGTCGCTAAGAGCAGGTGAGGGAGGGCTTGGGTCAAAATTAACCCATCGTGATCAGAGAAACTGGAATGCCTGCCACACTATCTGCTGGTTAGCAAGGCACATTTCTGTGTGTTAGTTACCTGTTGCTGTATAACAAATTACCCCAAAACTTAAGTCACTTAAAAGTAAACCATAATTGTCTCTCACGGTTTCTGTGGGTCAGGGATTCCAGAGCAGTTTAGTTGGGCAGTTTTGGCACATGGTCTGTTATGAGGTTGCAGTCAAGATGTTGGCTGGGGCCAGTCACCTGATGAAGCCTTAGGTGGGGCTGGGGGACCTGCTTCCAAGGTGGGTTACTCCTGTGGCCGGCGAGTTGGTGTGGCTGTTGGTGGGAGGGCCCCTGCTCCAGCCTACATGGGCCTGCCCGCAGGTGGCTTCGGTGTCCCCGTGGCATGAGAGCAGGCTTGTGAATTATCTGAGGGAATGAAAGCCAGGTGAAGCTATCCTTTTTATGACCTTACCTGAGAAGTCAGGTGGCATCACTTCTGCCACATTCTATTCTTTAGGTTGGACTTAGGGATTCATTTCTGTGTTTAAGAGAAGGAGAATTAGGCTCCACGTTAGGCATACATGAATATATTTTAAAATTACCATATTGCCGGCATGGTGGCTCATGCCTGTAATCCCAACATCTCAAGAGGCTGAGGCAGGAGGATCCCTTGAGCCTAGGAGTTTGAGGCTGCAGTGAGTTATGATCACGCCACTGCACTCTAGGCTGGGCAGCCGAGTGAGACCACATCAATCAATCAATCGATGAACAATCATCATATCCTATAATAATAACATTTCATGTTTGTTTATCACTTTATAGTTTAAAAAGCACTATTTCCAAAACAACTTTGTGAGAGGCAGGCCTGCCTCACTTGATACGCATTTATACCCATTAGAGAAATTAGCTGGCTTGCCAGAGCTACTCAGCTTCTACTAAGCGACAGAGCCAAGACTGAAGCCCAGCTTCTCTGACTCCTCGTCCAGCGTTCTTTCTCCTGTGCCGTATGGGTGTACGTGTATAAAAATAGGCAGCCTCTTGGGTAATCTCACACTTGCCATGTTCATGGCACAGAGATATAAGGGGTACAAATAAAATAGCATTTTCAAAAAGCACGAGAAAAGGGAAATACGAAGTCAATCATGATATATAGTTATGTCCTGTACACAGCCTGAGAGGCATAAGAAAGCAAAGGCTCCCCTGCGATACACTCCCAGGGAATGGCCTCGGGTCCCAGCGAGGTGTTTTTTATTGTCCTGGTCAAACTTACCTATGCCACCAACAGCCAGCATAAAAGGGGACCCCAGGAGTCCCTGTGGTTCTTCCTTTCTACTCAGTTCAATTCAACAAATATACATCTAACGCCTGTGTGTCCAGGGCACTGTGCCAGCAACAGAGGACGCAAAGGCGAATAAGCCACAGTCCCTTCCCTCACTGAGCTTACAGGCTAATGCGAGAGGCAGACAAGCGTTTTTTGTTTGTTTTTCGGTTTTTGGTTTTTTGTCAATGGAGTCGAATACAGGATACCTGGAAACACATCTAACCAGGTGTGGCAGATTATGTTTTGCAAAGATAGCCACAACAGTACCTCCCATCCTATGTGCCCTTCTTACACTGTGACTTTGACACTCCTCCCATCCAATGGTGGGATCTGTGTTCCCTTTCCCCCAATTTGGGTGGGCCTGTGACCATGAAAGTGACGCCATGTGAATTATAAGGCCAAGTCATAAAAGGTAATATAGCTTCAACCTGGTGCTTTCTGGGGACGCTCACTCTTGGAACCCAATTACCATGTCATAAGGAAGCCCAAGCTGGCCCATACAGAAAGATCACATGCGCAGGCTGCATGCAGTCATTCTAGCCGACAGCACAGCTGAGCCCCAGCTGACAGCCTTATCGATCACCAGAGATATAAGCAAAGACAACCCCAGATGATTCCAGCTCCTTGCCTTCAAGTCTTAGATGAGGCTTCAGATGAAGCTACAGATGTCTTCGAGCAGGAACAAGCCGTCTCCACTGTGTCCTGCCTGAACTCCTGACCTACAGAATTTCTGCTCCTGAGCATAATAAAGTGATTGTTTCACACCACTGGGTGTTGGGGTAATTTGTTTTGCAGCAACAGTAACCGGAACACCCAGTAACTCTGCCGTCAGGGAAGGCTTCCTAGAGGCTATGATTGAAAGTTAAGATGGGGAGCCTGTAATCGTGAGGAATAGAAAGAGAGGAACAGGAAGAGGATTTTCAGGCCTTGGTAACCTCAATCCCCTCAATGACCTGATCCACAGTGTTTCTGTCATGGGGCAAGCAGGAGAAAAATTTTCATTACTAACTTTGACATTTCTAAAGAACATTGAATGCATGCTTCAGGATTATTTTGATAAATTGTCTCAACAAAACATTCATGGAATGAGTATAATGGTATCATTTCACTTCCCTCAGAAATGAAAGATTAGTGATGTGCTTAGAGCCGCAAAGAGCAAGGAGTTGCGTTTTCAATCTTTCCATCTCACCTGTGTACCTGCAACATGGGCCCAACTCTCTGTCACCGGGCCCTGGCCTGTTGTTTTCTCCCTATTCATTTAGCAAATATTTGTCAAGCACACACTATGTGCCAAAAGCCATGTTAGCCCTGAATTTCAGAGGACACATCTTCTCAGAAAAGGAATAGTGATTCTTACCAATTACGGCCCAACTCCTGCACCTGCCTGTGTGCTGAGAACTTCCAGTAGAGGCTGCTCATGATTCTGCTCAACAAAATGATGTCCATTGGGACTTTACCCTTGATGCCTTGTACCAACCATCCCACCACACCCCCAGTTGGCTTTCCAGGACCCAGAGGATAACTAGAAGGCCATGTCTATTCAGGCGTTGAGGGCTGAGGAGGTTTCTAGCACTTCACTTGATGATGCTCCAGAAATGGAACCAGGGAGTATGGCAACCTCATGATACAGCACCATTACCATGTGTGTCGTAGTGGACACCATTGTCTACATGTGACGATAGCCTACTATTCCACCTACATTTGGAATTTGCAGCTTTTCAACAATATCACCCCCATCTTTCCAAGGAAACATTAGAAGGTTGACAGAGGCAGCTTTTCATATTGCTGTTTAGCTTTTATTAATTTCTGGGTAAATTCTAGTGAACCATCAACACATTTGCTCCTGGAATTTTAAACGAGATTCAAAACAAATTACGATAGCAGGGAAGATCTTTAGAGCACAAAAATAAAGGAGAAGTATAGGCAACAGCATTGAAAAAGCTGCTGGAACTTTTTAATAAGCCTGGATTTCTGTAGCTGTTGAGCAGGTTTCTTGTCACTCAGAAATTGACTCTCTTTTTGAGAGCTAGTCATTCATTCATCCATATGAGAAGAAATAACCGTCTATCAGGTACCAGGCACTTGCTGTGGCAGCTGCTGGGGACAGGATAGAGGGGCACAGCACCCACCTTCTTGGAGCACATTCTCTCCCAGCTCTGTACTGGTGTGGCAGGCACGTCAGAAACGCCAACTTGCCAATCCATTCCATGTTTTAAAGAAGGGAATTATGGCTCTAGAATAGAGCTACGTTGACTGGGATCCCTGCAGAGACCAGACAAATGGCATCTGTGCCCAAAGCAGGCCTAGGTGAGTCCTCAGGATGTGAGGATGAACCAGAGACAGCATCTTTATGTGAAGGGGGCAACTCAGCCCCAGAGGCGTCAGCTCTTCCCGTTTTCCAAGAGAAGCCGGAAATCCGTATTTTTATGTGAAATTTCTCAATATTTAAACACTCTGCAGGCCAAACAAAACACAGCCACCAGTTTTGACCTCTGCTTTATAATAGAGAATGCCTGCTTTTGTTCCGTCAAACTAATGAATGCTCAATTACGAGAAGGAATTTGGAGGTTAGTGTTAGATTGTGCTCCTCAAAAGGCTGCAGACCCCATCTCAAACCCTTGAGATACTAATTGACAGACTTGCACAGGCCGACAGCTGGGCTCCGAAAGTGGACACACACAAGGAAGCAGGCAAGCTATTCCAGGTCACTTTGCAAGGTCAGGGCAGCAATGCAAACATTAGGAAGGCCGGAGACAAAGGTCAGGTGGCAGCAAGGAAGCCCTACATTTCCTCGAGCCGTTGGTTAATAAATCATATTCGAAAGGTATCACTAGACTCCTTCTCCCTGGCATTGCTTTGTGAGGTGGAAAATTAAATAGAAATCAAAATTAAGATGGCTGTCAGGAGCTTTTAGGAGGCCAACACGGCAGTGTGAGGCGAACATGGGATGGAGTTTCTGCCTGGAGCAAAGGTCCCCAAAAGGATGACGATATCTGCCGACGGTGGGCATCCCAGAGGTGCTGGCCACTGTCATGGTTACACGCTGGAGCTTTGGAGGCTGCCTGCCCATGTTCAAACGCCAACTCACCCCAGATGTAGCAGGTGACCTTGGGCAAGTCATTCTCTTCATGCCTCAAACACTTCATCTCTGAAGTGGGGATAAAAGCACCTGCCCCCAAATGTTGGTGTGAGGCCTGGAGTTAGTTCATGTAAAGCACTCAGAACTCTGCCTGATGCATAAGGGCACAGGAGATGAGAGCTCTACTGATGTCACAAGTGCTGGTGTTATCTTTTCTGCGAGACGTGGACCTTGTATAAATGGCTCCCAGGAGCTTTCTTCAGCCTTATCAAGCCACTGCCTCTGTGGACACTAGACTGCAGCCATCGCTACCGAAGTAATACTTGCTACATCCCAGTTTTGCCTGTCACGTTCTGCAAGGGAATCTAGGCCACAGGCACCTGTCGTAGCCACAGTTGCACTGTCCCCATGGAGAGCAGCACCTTGGTAGTAAAAGCAGAAGAACCCTCGCTGCCTTCCCTCTGCCTCCTGGAGGGTGCTTGGCTGGGCCTCCCCAGCAGCTCCACAGGGGACTTGAGCCTGGGATGCCCCACCCTCTCGAGGCAGTGAGCTCTCCCCGAGACTGCACTAGCGCCAGGTACTGCCCTCTGAGCCTCACCGCCTTTCTTTGCGGTCACTACGAGAAATCTTCAGAGCTTGCAACAGAAGGTGGGATTTGGCTTGCCGAAAAAGGTAAGCACCTTCGGCGTCGGTTTCTTTGAAGGATGCATGCCCTTTGGCTGGGTTGTGCACAGACAGCTTTTCAATTTTAACAACAACAAAAAATCCTTCTGTAAATTTTGTAGAATCATACAGTACATATTTTTGCACTTAAAGAAAATCATGGAGTCCATACTATTTCTGCAGCTACAGAGAAGCTTACCAGACTGAAATGTTGGCAGAAACAAAGAGAAGCCATGTTCCTTCCCACCTGCAATTATAGTTTTACCAGCTTGTAAAGCTCACACAGAATTTGAGGTACATTCTTCCCTTGCAGTAGGGGAGAGGCCCTGCTGTGAATGTAATTGGCTTTCTAGCTTCCTTTAACGTTGAGGTGGAAGGGACCTCGACTGAAGGGCCTTTACTTTAGAATTAACTGCTGCTGGATTGTGTTTAAATTCCATGCATCTCCCTGAATGTGTCTCTTCCATTAAGTCTTAGTCAGAAGTGGAAGCACAGCTTACCTCTGAAAATATCCCCGTCGCCGTCATTTCTCATCACTTTGTAAAAGCAGAGTGTCTTTCTTTCTTTAAAAATGGATTTTTAACTTAACCCTGGTAAAGATTATTTTCAACTCTGTTTAACCCCTGTTAAAGATATATGACAGCTTTAAATGACAACTTCGTACAGTACAGCCCATTTGGACCACTTTTTAGTCTGGCTTTGGTACATTTCTGTCCCAAGAAGAGGACCACAGGCATATGTTTGCATAGAAACTTTGTTACTTTACTTCTTGGATCCTGAGTTTCCTCATTCATGAAGTGAGAAGGTTGAATTAAGCAATGTTTCCAGCTCTTTCCAGCTCTAGGGTCCTGGTTTTATGATTTTATGTTCTTTGAGAGGTGACTAACTTGTGGAACCTCTCTGCATGTATTGCTCTCTGGGGCTGCCCAGCCAGTTTGCATAAAATATCTGAGCTTCTGGGTGCAGCAAGGAACCTGGGACGACGGCCAGATCGCCGAATGTGGCCTCGGCACCTTCAGTTCTAAGCAACAAAGGGTGAGATTTCCATTTGCCAAAGGTCAGCTGCTTCAACTTTTTGTCATTAAATAGCAGTTTTATGCATTTTTCACAAATATGATCTGAAAGACAGCTTACAAAAGCAAGTTAAATATGCGGATTATATATATTCCTTAAAGATAAATTGTCTTCTTTATACTTTACCATCCAGTGGCCGTTAAAATAATGCCAACACACAGAAGTTGACCAATAAATATGTGCAGAAAATAAAATGTCATCTAGTGGGTTTCCTCCTAAAACAGGCAGCAGCAATCGGTTATCTCGCGAACTATGAGTTAATGTTTGTGTTCAGGCGAACAGCAGAGAGCCCATGGCAGATCAGGTGTGCAGGAGGTGGAACTATTTAAGGACTTGTGATATAAGGGACACTCAAGGAATGGGGCACTGTAAGGGAAGGTTTGGAGCTAGAGGAGAAAGGAAATCAGGGGAAGGAGACTGTGAGAACAGAGGTCAAGGGTGCAGAGAGAAAGTAGGCTAGGCAGTCGTGGGCAATAAAACTACTGATTTGAGTTTCACCTTTTTCTCCTTTCTCTGCTTTGCTGCCTGCTGGGGACAGGGACTGATCGTGTGGCAGACAGGCAGAAGGAGCTAGAAAGGACCAGGATTGTCAGCTTCTCGCTCCAGCCCTGAGTGTGAAGGTGCAGTCTCACCAAAGGCGAGCAGACTGCTCAGTTCACTCTCGGTTCCCGCACTTAGCCAAGAGGACAGAGGGAGGGACAGTCAGAAAACCCACGAGCCAGGATGGCAACAACAGTTTACCCTTTACCAAGTCACAAAAGATGTCTGGTGCTTAAAATCTTTGTCTGTCAAATGAGATGGCTGTACTAAATAATTAGATTAATAATAGCTCCTTTTTATTATATGCTCAAGAAATGTTACTTACTTTTATTATCGAGTGCTTACTTTAGGCCAGACTCTGTTCTAAATCTATGTGGATTATCTCATTTAATCCTCACCACAGCCCTCTGAGATTGGTACTATTATTATCCACGTGTTACCAATGAGATTAACTTGCCTGAAGTTGACTAGCTCACATGGCGGAGCTCGGATTCATACCTAAGCTATCGTGTTCTAGCACGCATCCACTTTCTTTTGTTTTTTCGATTTTGTGTGAAATGTTTCAGACTTATCAAAACATAAAGAAGAATGCATACCTCCAGCTGCCTGGTTGTTCCTGCAGTGGAAGGACACCCTTCATTAGAGAAATGGGCACACACTCTGAACCACCAAATTGGACTGTTTTCTTCCAGCACTAACATTCTCTATTTCTAGAGGGCAACTGCTACCAAATCCACCTGGCAGCAATGCAAGCACCGCCCCACACCCCCGCGTCCCCATTTCTGAAGCTCCACCACATCTTCCCACTGGACGGGAGGAAGAAATAATTGGGCAAAGGGGGAAGAGAACCAGGCAAATGCCCCCATCACTAGCCCCAGTGTGGCAGCACCACACGTGGCAAAAACCCAGTGCCCAGAGAGCTGTTGTGATCATACTGGTCAGGCCCAGCTTCCTGCCTAGTTTCCCCCAAATAGGCCATAAACCCTAAAATTATTTATAGGTCAGTTTTAACCAGTGCCGTGGTGGTCAAAATATTTCTATTATATCCACACCAATGACCTATAGTCATGAAAAACAGCAAGATTCTAGAACAAAGAAACTGGATAATCCACAAACTATCTATTATAGTCCAGAAGGGAGCGCAAGCTATGGATTTATGGTGCTGTGAATTTCCTTTTTGTTTCATTTTTCAAAAATTTGGAGTTAGTGTATTCTGTATCTATAGCTATGGCTGACCTGTGTCAGTGTGTGTTTATGTATTTATAGCTGGTCTGATTCCAAAAGAACTTTCGAGGTGGAGCTTCTTTCTCTCCTCTCTCCTCTCTCCTCTTCTCTTCTCTTCCCCATCCTTGTGTGTGTGTGTGTGTGTGTGTGTGTGTGTGTGTGTGTGTGTGTGTGTTCATAACTGTGCTTTTAATTCCCATCCCCTTCCACTGGTTCGAATCATTGGCATATGCGCTTATCAAAGTTGATTCTGTGCTGCTCAGGATCTGCCTGTCTGGAGTTCTGCTAGCATCCCTCCTACAGCATGTGGTTAGAAAACCTGCCTTCTAGAACTACCGTCAGCCTAAAGGTTCCCTTCAGCCACTGGAAAGCTAGAGAGCAAAAATGTCAACTGATGCAGTTGACATTTTAGATGTACGTATAATTTATCAAGTTTTTGACCACTCAGCTTTTAGTCCATGATCACAAGAGGATTTAGCAACCCTCCCCTGCTACCCCAAAACCCAAAGAAGGAAGGGCGTTACTTGGCATTGGCCCAGGGGCCTGCTGGCACACAGTGTCAAACGGCAGCACAATGGTACATTTTGGCCACAGAAGGCTTTGGGGTGGCAGAAAGGGCCAAAATAGTTGTGGTGTAAGTTGGCCAGGATATTAAGCAAATCTGAGTTTAATTTAACATAGAGATAACAACCCTTTTTTTTTGTTTCCTAACTGGCTGCTGCTTGCTCTGTCTCCATGGGACCAAAGATTTCAACCAGGAGTTAGATGATGAGGGAATTTGAGTCCTTTCAGAGTGAGGCATGTAATGGCCTTTACACAGGCTTCCAGGTTTGCCTGGGCAAGATGGAGTAAGGATAACAGGGCACATGGGTGGCTGGGGGAAGCTGAAAATGGATCTTGAGGCTCGAATTCCTCCTATGAGTTTGCTTAAGCCACATCGCCTGAGCTTAGAATAGAGAGGCAGGCAGTCTGTCTCCTTGGGATAAGGAAGGATTTGGAACTCAGCGACTGTGAGGTCTTGGCCCCTGCTGTGTTTTCTGGTTTGTTTTGTTAGCAGGAGCAAGTTATTCTAGTTTCTTGCTTCTGGGTTTTGCTTCGGCACACTTGAAGCAATGAGTCTCCACCCCACTAATGGCAATGGGGTGGATGGAATGGGATAATGAAAGGGGTGGAGAGAGAAGTTGATTCAGCTGCTTAGGATGAGGGAGGCAAGGAAACTTCAGACCTTGGAGCTAGCTTCTGAATCCACGGAGGGTGGAGAGGGAAAGGGGACCGCAGGATTGAAATCATCTCCATCTAGGAGAGGAGCTGCCGTCTTTCACAGATACTGACATGGCCAGCCATGCTAGTGAGGAAAAACTAGCTTATTGTCTGTGCTGCAATTTTATTACCCATGAAATGGTTAACAGTGGAGAAGCTAGAGTATTTAGAAAAGTAGTCTGTGCAGTATAGCCAACCAAAAATGATTATAATACAGCTAAAAATGGTTAAAATGGTAAATTTCATGTTATGTATATTTGCCACAATAAGAAAAAAGACTACCATTCCTTTAAAAAATGATTATGAGCACCTTAGGAAGTACTGGCACTCCTTGACTTATGGAGTATATTTTACAGCCTTTAAAGTATTTAAGTGCTAAGTGCAATGCACTGTGATGCAGTGAATTCAAAATATGTGTACGACAAGACACACATTTTAGGTGGGCATGTGCTGAAAGAGTCCTCCGAACCGAGAGGAGAGAAATATATTTAGGAGGAAATGACCAGCCCCTCATACCCAGGGTCTAGGAGGTCACCCAGCTGGGTGTCCTCTGTTCCTAGGCTGGGAGCACAAGCACAAGTGATTTTATGATTCTTGCCAAGACTATGTCATGCCTTCACAAAATAAAATGTCACCTGAGTTACTTAGTTCTCAGGCCTGCTTGCAAGAGCCTTTTAAAATAATCCGTAAGTAAAGATTCATCCTTGAATGCAGGTCCTTATCTTATCCATCCTGGTCCCTGCTCCTGAGAGCAGTGCCTGGGCAAGAGGAAGTGGCCGATAAATATGGGGTGAATGAATGAACCAGTTGTAGGAGGTGAGGATAAGAATCAGCTCAAAGGCGGCCATCTGTTCATTCAAGCTATGTCATTGCATAAGTGAGCGTTTGTGGACTGAAAGCCTCACTAATATTTATCTTTTGTTTTTTCTTTGGGACTGCTTGGTCCTGAATTCAAGTAAACAATTGACTTTCAAGTAAATCTTTAAGTAACACTGGTCCATTGGTTAACTTCAGCATGGCCCCTGAAAGGCAGTTTGCCTAATGGTGGAGGGTATAGAGTCCGGAGCCAGGCAGCCTGGATTTGTATCTCGGCTGTACCCTTTACCTGCTGTGTAGCCTTGAGAGTTACTTAAACTTTCTGTGCCTCAGTTTCCTTCTCTGTAAAACAAGGATAATGCTTGGCAAATGGTGAATGCTGTTGTTGACAGTCCCTCACTGTAATAGTAACAAGGCTCGCTTGATTTACAACACTGCAATGAGGCTTTATCATGCCCCCGTGACCACAGATTCTTTCCCTATGTTTTTTATTCTGATCAGCAGTTAAAACTATCCGTGAATAGCAAGGACACTTTAACTGACATTAGAAACTATCTGAAATGTTACAAAGGGGATTCCCTACATGGACAATTTGACATTTATTTCACATCTTATTGCCACTGCCTCTACTAATCTTTTCTAGCTTATGTGGCCTCAATTTCTCCCTCTATGACATGGAGAATAATGACTGATAAGGAAACTAATAAAATATATATTGAAATTTTGAAATTTTATTGAAGGATGTTAGCTAATAAGTATAGTTTTTTCAAATGACCCAGAAATCACTGATGTTCACATTTAAAAAAATACAATGAAAATAGTAGTTGACTTGCTTTGGTAATCATACCCTTTAAAAGCAATACTGAAAAGCCAAGTACGTATAGCCCAATAGAAGAAGCAAAAGAGATGACGTGGCCGTCACCATACAGAGCTGAGATTCAAAATCAGAGTTTGGTAGGATGATATCGCTAGCAGCACTGCACCCTTAAGAGATGGCCTTTTCTGTTGTCAGGTCTTAAAGTACATCCTTTAGTAGTAAGTTACTTTATATGTATATATTTATAAGTGTGCATAAATATATAATGCAAATATATATTACACATAGTCATGTATTTAAGGAAATGGACTTCTTTCCGTATTTTGAGAATTTCTGGTAACTCCGTTTCATTTTATTAACACACATTCTCACTTGATCTTAACTACCTGTTTTCTGGGATGCCCTGTAAGTTATCCTCATGACATCACCTTATGACAAGACTTATGAGCAGGTAGTTCATGACTCTTAAAAACTGAATGAAAAATAACAAGGAAAAGCATGTGAATGTGGAAGGGCCGGAGGGTGGCAGGAGGAAGAGGAAGGCAGCCTGGCCCGGGAATGGCACTGGAAGCAGGGAGAGCAGAGAGAGCTGGCTGCCTCCAGACATGTTATTTTTCCTGTGGCTTCTTGCTCCCTTCCACCCCCACCTCTTCCAGTCTGAGCTTTGAGTACAGTTGAATTTTCACCACAGAACTTGGCTAGGCCTCCTAAGGGACTTTCTCTTTCCCATCTTTCCATAAATTATAGGTTTGCACATGAGAGCAAAACAGATGATTCCCATTATCTTTTGGGTTGGGTTAGGACTCTGTGTGTGTTTAAAAACCTCCAGCCCACTCTTAAATGTGTATCCCAGTTCAGGGAGGTGGAACTCCTGTTAATATAGTGACCTATCCACCGACAAACGGTCCCCTCCTCCTCAATAGGATGGTTTCAACCTGGTTTCCTCGACCAGTGTTGACTGCAGTCCTCGGCCTTTAAATAGGAAGTCATGGCTCCACGGTAGCAGGGCCTTGTCTGGCTTGTTCACCCGCATCCCCAGCACCTGGAACGGTGCCAGATATACTGCAAGCTGCTCTTGAATGTATGGGGGGATTTTTCTCCTTATTTTGGTGGCAAAATGACATTTCTAGGACACTTTTTACTTTCATAAATTACCCATTCAGATCACTGTAATTAGACAGATCCAAAAAGGTTAATTCACCCCAGAACATAGAGGCCATTTATAGGTTGAGTGGAGATCTACTAAAAGCTAGAGCCACTGCTAATACTAGTTAAGTTTAGGGAGCTCCATTCCTGGACACCTTTGATTAGATACCCAGGCCAGGTGCAATGACAGTAACGGATGGGGAAAGGAGTTTACTGCATTGCGTCTGAGCTTATTCTGCTCTTTTTGGAATCCTAAGGTACCAAAGCCTTCTACAAGAAATAGGTTCTAGGGAAAAGGTGCAGAGGAAAATGAAAAGACGTGGCCTATTAAGCAAGGGGAGTAGTATGTAATGCACTTCAGGATCGGGAACATTTTATTGCTCGTAGACATAATAGGAGTAGAGTGAAGGGATTATAAAAAACATACGTATATGTGTATATATCCCTGACAGCGTGAGAGGAAGAAGAAAAGCAGGAAAGGACAGACAATGTTTATAAAGAAAGACTAGTTAATGTTTGAAAGTCGAGGGACCTGCTTGAAAGAGCAGAGAGAGCAGAGATGACAACTTCGCCTACTCAGAGAAGCGGCAGCCTAGCAGTGAAGAGGTCTGCGGAGAAAAAGGGCCGGGCTGCAAATGGTGGATGGCGACAGCGAAAATCCATCGCTGAAGTGAAGGGTTCACGTGGAGATGCTGGAGGAGGAAGCAGCCAGCGTTGAGTGGAGAGGAAGGGGAGGTGACAAAGACCTTACCAAGAAGCATGCTGTGGAGGTGGAAGAAACAGTCCTGTGGCGAATGGATAGGGACTGAGGAAGACAGATATTTTTATAATCCAGATCTTTCTGAATGAGACCGCCATCAAGGTAGGCCCGATACAGGGTCTAGGGATTGCTGTAAATTTCCAATATGACCTTATCTTGTAGTTTAATAAGGCAAATATGTACTTGTCCACTATCTCCTGCCCTAACCTTGACCAAGTCCTACTAAATTAATACCCCGCCTTTCTACTTGACTGCCCTGGCAGCGCTGTTGTTCTCTGTCTGCTAAATATAGTTCCAGGGACAAAGGGATGAGACACATGAAAGGCAACAGCTTAGGATATGTTAATATATGTCTTTCTTGTTCAGAACCAACTAATCCATCTTAGGAGACCCCTAGAACTACTGCTTTTTGATGTTAGCAGATTTATTTGATGATTTGCTGATGAGTAAGTCCTCCCTTACTGTATTTCATAATATGAATTAAATTATAACATGTGTAGCCAGGCTGAGGATTAAACCCTACGTTAATTCTGTTGTTTACTCTAAATATAGGAGCCATTGATTTCATAATTTAAAAGCTAATGTATTTGGGCAGCTTTGTTTACCTAAGTAGTGACTTATGGTTAAGATCCTGAAAGCCTTTCTCTGTGGCGTGACATTTTTGTGTCAGATGCGTTGTGTACTATGCCTTAAAGGCAGAAATATATCATTTAGATTTGCTGTTGGCCAGATAAATGAAGCATGGAGGGAAATATGAACAAAATGAATAATAAATTGCCTTAGGTACACGTGTAGTATGTTATTCATTTTAATTGACATTAGCGAAAGAATTGTCATTCTTATACCATAACCGTATGTTCTTTCCAGAAATGTGTTGCGGTATTACTATATGTCTCATCTAGTCTAATGCAGGCCTAGACCAATATCGCAATTTGACATTTCCCAAAGTATGGGATAATGAATAATATTTTGATGTTCTTAATAGGGGCCATTTACTGTTCTAAGAGCTTACAGTTATTATCTCTGTTTCGTAGATGCAACCTTAGAAGAGAAGGTGGATAGCTTGCTGAAGGTCACCAGCTAGTACATGGAAAGGTCAGAATTTGAACTCAGGAAGGCTGTTTTGGCCAATGTTCTTAATTATTATGCAAGGATGCCTCTGATTCCATGGAATGTCTACCAAGACAATATTGTTGGTATAGAAAATGATTTTAGGCAATTTAATCAATAGACATGGCTTAAAATGACCTTGAATTACCTAATGAGAACATTATTCTCTTCAATTCTATTTCTGTCCTTCATGTTAAACCAAACAGAAAGTTTCATTCTGGTGCTGGTATGACTGGAACCCCTAACACCTGCTGCTCTCCCTTTTCAACAGAGAAGGCGCAGGGCCTTCAGGCATCTGTGTTAGCTTCATTTTATGGCAAGGGGTACTGATTTTCCAATTATGGTTTTTGTATAAAGTAATGTAAGTAAATAAATGACTAAATTTAAATAAAACATTAAATAAATAATAACACAGATGAAATGCAGCAATGACAATGCTTGTGAAGGTGTTTTTGCATGACTGAAATTTGGTAAACACTGTCCTGATTCTTTCATTTTTAAATTCACTTTTTACCAATGACTTTGGTTTTTAATAATTTTTAATGGCTTTTAAGCTATAGGTTATTTTTCTCCCTCTCTCCTTCTCGCTGGAATCCCATGTGTCTTTTTTTTTTTTCCCTTGGAGACAGGATCTTGCTCTGTCACCTCCAGGCTGGAGTGCAGTGGCATCATCATAACTCACTGCAACCTCAAATTCCTGGGCTCTAGTGATCCTCCTGCCTCAGCCTCCCGAGCTGGGATTATAGGTACATGCACCATGCCTGACTAATTTTTCTTTCCTTTTTTTTGTTTTTTGTGGAGACAGGGTCTTGCTATGTTGCCCAGGCTGATCTCAAACTCCTGGCCTCAAGCAATCCTCCCCACTCCACCTCCCAAAGTGCTGGGATTACAGGCATGAGCCACCCTGCCCACCACCCCCCAACTCCAACACCGTATTCTTATCACAGAGATTCCCAACTTCCCTCCATGGGTTTGAGGCTCATCTGGGATGGAGTTTTCACCAGATTTTAATAATAACACATATATTCAGTTTATTAAAATATTTATTTTTCCTAAAATCATAATGTTTCTACTTTTTTAGTGTTAAAATCCTCTTCCCTTTTTTGTGAAATGATGGTGATGGTAGATGGTAGATTTTGTTTTCGGTGTCCTTGGAAAAATTAAAAATTGGAAAATTTTTAAAAATTGTGCTGATCTACAAATCACAAAATTTGGGTGTCTGTGCTCAGTCACTCTTGACTCATGGTATAATTCCTCCCAGTTGCCTAGCAGTTTGAATATTTTTAGGAAGGGTGATATGGACTCACACCAGTCTTTCTTTTTTAAGTATACTCTAGTGTTTTTTTCTTCAAGGAAATAGTTAAAGAGCTCCTGCTTGTGAAACTCTCTTATGTCTGTTCCCTAGCTTTGTAATTTTCCTATCAGGACTGCAATCCTAATTATTAAGAAAATAATTTTTTAAAGTATCTGAAATATAATAACTAATTATCGTGAGCAATCAATCCGTGGAATACTTACACAGTACTTGCTAATATATGTCTATTTCATATTCACTTCCAAAATGGAAAGTTCATAGCACAATTGAGAAATACTTAAACAGTCATTGGAGGTTTTTTTGTTTATTTTTCTTTTTTTCTCTTTAATGTTGCCGCTATTGTTTCCAGGACTCAGGAGAATAGAGAAGCTAAAAATCTTGCACATATTTAAGAAAATTTTAAAAGGCCATCCTTTCTCTGTCTCAGCTTCTTCATTTCTTGCTTTGATGGACACATTATTTTACCTGGGATTTCAGAGTTGGTCTAGAAAGAGGCCATTTGGAGATGCTGATAGATTTGCAAAATGCCCCATGTCAAGGAAGGGTTAACAGCAGGGCCAAAGCACAAACAAGAAACAAAGTTTGAAAACTCCAGCAAGATTTCAGGTGGTTTGTCAGGATATGTTGTCTGGGTTAGCCCAGGAAGATCTGATAAGTTCAAGGCCAACATAAGCCAGGAAACCCAGAGCAATAGGAGCGTTGCTGTAGTTGCTGCTCTAAGGAAAAGAGTAGAAACTAGTCAGAGATCTCTCAGACCAAGACATTCCCAAACCACTGGATCACTCTGTAGACACAGTGGATATTACTGGCTGGTGTGGAGCTTTTACTTTACTAACTAAGGCGTCTGAGTGACTCTGTCCCTTACGTGGCTTCCCTTGTGCTGTAAAGGATCTTTGTAGAGAGACATGCAGATTCTCACATTCACCTACCCAAGGACCTCACTTCCTGCAGCACAGGGTGATGGCTTGTTTCTGCTCTGACCGTAGGCCCCATGTTCATATGGAGTCTTTCATGATTCAGCCCACGGGGACCTAGAACAGGCCTAACAGACTAATGTCATCTGTTCTCTAGGGAGTAGCCATGACCCAGAGTTCCTGCAGGAAGCAGGGCCAAACTGAACTACGTGGCACCCAGGCAGCCTAGTGATTTGCATCCTACACATTGATACTTTGTAAACATGTTTTCAATATGTATTTAAATAGTATTCAATATATTTAGTAGATAGGGAAAGAAAAACTGATTTTTCTCTTAATAAAATATAAATAGATAATTTTATGTTGAAAATGAGGAATGTATTACATGCTCTTGCAGTAAAACTACCTTTTTAACTTATTTGGAATGGAATTCCTAATAAGTTTTTCCATAACTCTGAACTGGATAATGTTAGTCATTTAGTCTCTTCAAGAGCAGAAGCAATATACTGGATATAGTTACAAAGTCGTATTCAAAATATATTTTTTTCTAACGTTCATGTCATCTAAATATTTCTAACTTTTCTATATACTAGATCTTGTCATCTGAGACTAGAGATAATTTTACTTCTTTTCCATTCTGGAGTTTTTCATTTCTGTTTCTTGCCTGATTGCCCTGGCTGGAACTTTCAGTATAATATTGAATAGATGTGATGAGAGCAGACATCCTTATCTATTGTAATTCCTGACCTTAGTAGGAAAACATTCAGTCTTTCGCCATTAAGTCTGACATTAACTGTGAATTTTCCATAGTTGCCCTTTATCAGATTGAGGAAGTTCCCTTCTATTCCTAGTTTGTTGAGTGTTTTAATCACGGAAAGGTGTTAAATTTTGTGAAATGCTTTTTCTGTGTCTATTGAGATGATCATATGATTTTTGTTTCTTTATTCTATTAATATGGTCTATGACACGTTTGATTTTCAGATGTTAAGCTAACCTTGCTTTCCTGGGATAGATCCCAGTTAGTCAAAGTGCGTAATTCTTTTTATATGTTGCTGCATTTGCCTTACTAGAATTTTGCTCAGAGTATTTGTATCTTTTTACAACTTTTCTGTATTCTTATTTTTTCTAGTTTTTTGTTTATAATTTTTACAATTTTAACTGTTATATGATAAAATCAGTTGCTCACATGTTAGTTGGTTGCTTACTCAGATGACCCTCAGGTGCCTCTTTCCAGGGCTGCTTTCCTGGCTTACAGTTTTTCCTACACTTTACGCATGCTCACCACCAAAATGCTCAGTATTTGCTACAGAAAGAAATTTTTAAAAATTTCACTGCTGTCTACTTATCCTCAAATGGGACTAGTTCATATTTGCCAGTAATTTAAGAAGAAGTATGTAGAAACCTGAGCTCACTGGCACCTTATTTCTAATTATTTGGTGGTAATTGAATGCAGTTTACCGGTTCCTATGCTGGGGCTGGCTGGGCCACACCTTAATCTAGCTGTGATGGTTGAGGCTTGAGAAGAAGAACCTCATCACTGGGACTCTGATGTTTTGATGCTTAGTCCCCGATAGTCAAAATAGATCTAAGGCCACAGAAAAGAGCTGTCTGGAATTCTTTCCATTTTGTGCCAGCTATGGTTTTGGAAAACATAGTCACGAAACAATACTTGCATCTTATGTTCCCTTTTCAGTCACTTTCTTTAGGGGAAAGGAGACAGAACACCCAGCTGAACACATGGTATCAAAGCCTTGCCAACTGATGGTAAAGTCACAGGTGTGGCACCTGCAAAGTTTAGAATGTATGGTTCAATATGACCGAGCTTGTCGGGCTGGTATAACACGTACTAAGTCATAGACTTGGTCTGCCTTTTAGTTTGAGTGAACTACATCATCAGTGGAAAATGATTTTTTGTTATTTGATTAGGGCTGTAGGATTAGCCAACTCCCATTTTGATAACCCAGGCCTTTTATAACTGTTTTCAGAGAGAGAAAGAAAAGAAAACAAGAGAGAACAACTCTGACCATGGTCTAAGAGCCAGGCTTCTGTCACTAAGCAATAAAGAAAAAAGCTCAAGTAGCCCTTGCATAAGTGGGAATTTGCGGTTTCTAAAGCTGCCCGTTCCCCAAACAACTAAAATATGTTACTGGCATTTGGCACTGTTTCCTATGTTTTGCTCTCCTTAAATTTCTTTTTAAAGGGGTTTGAGTTTAAAGGCAGAACCACTGAAAAATGCAATTTAATCATAGAACTGTGAAAGGCCAACCCCAGAGTTAACCCCAAGATGCCCTGCGTTGTTTTGTTAAAACGGGACCTTGAACCAGGCTCATTCCCAGGGGGTGGTGGAAAGCGGAAGGGTAGGCTGGAGGGAAACACAGAGGGAGGCAGAGGAACCAAAACCAGCAGACCAGACTGGCCTCGGGATAGCACCTCCGCGCATCGAGGGCTTCCCTCCCGCCAGGCCGAGTGCCTCTGTGATGTACACTGGAGAAAGAGCAGGAAAACTGAAGGAAGGGAACCCAGGGCCAAGGGGGAAAGTGAGAGGACTCGGTGGCGGTACTATCCCTATACCGCAGGCTGTCACGGGACAGAACACAGAACTTCAAAGGGCCTTCTTGGCCCAAATTCGCTTTTTTAAAAGTTGTTTTTTCTTGATTATAAAAGTATGCTGACTGCAGAGAATTGGGGAAGTACAGACAGTTGCTGAAGAGAAAATAACCATCCAGGCAGCCTGGCAGAGAGATTCAGACCTTCGCCCTCGGTAGATCTCAGTTTGAGTCCCAGCTCCTCTGCTCGGGGTCCTCATCTATGATACACGAGTCATGAGATCCCCATATTGGTGTTGTGAGGATTCAGCGGGATCATGTGGATCATAAACCTGGAGTTAGTGGCAGCTGCCGTAATCTTTATCACGGCACCAGGGTTAACATTTACACATCCAGCTTGTTCTTTTCTGTATATATAGGTATAAAACATGACTCACTCTTTACAGTGCATCAATTTTTATCCTGCTTTAAAATAAATTTTAAAATTATTAACTAAGCTTCAGAATAACTAGCTAGTTTGAATGCCTTAACCTTCTCCTCCTGATTGGACATTTAGGGGTTTCCAATTCTGTATTATTATAAATAATACTATCATATACATCCATGTGCAAAATCATTTAGTTTCTGATTATTTAAGATAAATTCAGGAGAAGAACTATTATAGTGAGAGGGTTTGAACTTTTTAAAAGTTCTGGATACAGTATCTGTACCCACCCACAGTATAAGCAAGTTCTCCCTTCGTATCACTGGAGCGTTAACCTTTGTCATTTAAAAAAACACAAATCTTCGGTGATTTTAGGGGTCAAAAAAAGGCTTCTTGTGATTACTTGATTTTGCATATCTTTTTTTATTATTTGTGAAGTTAAACTTTTTACATGTTTATTACTATATCTATTTTTTAATGAATTATTTGATCAGATCTTTTGCCCATTTGGGGGTAAGCTGTTTTTCAGTTAGTTTACATGAGTTTCTTATACATAAAATCTATCACCATTTTATGTGTGATATTTTCTCTAGTTTTGTTTTGGCCTTTAGATTTTATATATGATGTTTTTTGATAAACAGAAGTTTTCATCTCTTATGTGTTCAAATCTGTTCATTTTTTTCTTGTGTGATATCTTCTGTGACTTTGAAGCATACAAAGCCCTTCCTCATTCTTAGATCAGATAAATAATCATTTGCATTTTCTTATCTTTTTGGAATAATTTATTTTGTACATTTAATAATTTAATAAATTTCTGGAATTTATTTTAATTTGTGGTATAAAGTGAGAATATGTCTTGATTTATTTTTCCAAATGGTTAAGTCATTTCAGCTCCATTTTTTAATAATCCATCCTGAATACATTTACTTTTGATTCCATCTTCATCATAATCTAATTACATATGTGTCCTGGGATCTGTTTCTGAACAATCACATCTATTTCCTCAATAGTAACTTTGATGCCAGTACCAATTATTTCAATTTTATGATATATTTTGATGTCTGGTAGCACAAGTACAGTTTCATATTCTTGTTTTAAAAAATTATCTTCCTTATATCCGAACTTTTAGCCTTCTATATCAACTTCGGAATCATCAACCCAATTTACTTTTTAATTCTTTTTTTGTGATGTGATGGGGTCTCACCATATTGCCCAGGCTGGCCAATTTGCTTTTAAATTATTTTTATTCTGAGCTTAATTTTTTTGCTTTTTCTTTAACAATGAGAATTTTTAATTTGGGACTTGAAAGAAATGCATATGTAGTTTAAATTTATGTAAGACTAATAAGTTAAAGAATTAGCTTATTTTATAATCTTAAATACAAGTAAGATTGAATGATCACAACCAAATGCTGCCAAAACTGATCAGGAGGCAGTTGCAGAACCATTTCCCATCAAGTTGTGAGACTTTTACAGATTGCATATTAATGTTCACTTTTGGTGTACAGAAGGAGCTGAACATGTATCAAATGTTCGAAGGTCTGGGTATTTTTTAACCTACATAATTAACAAGAATGTTAGCTATTCCAATGATAAAATGTTTTTCAAGATCAATTCAAGAATTGCCCATTATGGCCTTTCTGGCTGCCCACAGAATTCATCCTCTGTTGTCCTCATGTTTAGAGAGCTGGCTAGCTCATCCCTCAGGAATTGCACATGTCCCAAGAGTTCATGAATCACATGTCCTCTAGAGGTTCTTCTAAGTATGTGTGGTACTTAACTGGCAGCGACTTCTCCATTTGACGTCTGTGTTCATGCCATTAGACCATAACCCCATCTGGTCAAAGAGTTGCCATTTTGTTTGGACAAAGTTGCAATTTAAATGTTTGAATCCAGGGTCAGCAGTGGGGAATGTTCCAGAAATATTTAGTTTCAGCTTTTTGAGCGCAGAGGTTAAATGTTCTTAGAAAGGCCTAGAATAGAAATGGGACAAGAGCCATTCCTCCTTAATGAGTGATCTGTTCATAACTATGGATGGTAGCAGAGCAAGAGGGCAAACTGGTGACCAAAGTCAAAAATGCCTCAGAAACTTGCCTCAGAGCAAGAGGGCAAACTGGTGACCAAAGTCAAAAATGCCTCAGAAACTAGGTGACATTTGAGCCGGGTTGAAAAGGTGTGATTTGAGAGCAATTGTAGAGGAGGAAGAACCAAGCATTGAGATCACACGAGCCTGAGTTCAGACTCCAGTTTCGATGCGTAATAGCTCTCTGACCGTAAACAGGTCCCTTCATCTTTCTATGTCTCAGCTTACTTATCTACGAAATGAGTGTGGTAATACTTATTTGGGAAAGGTACAGTAAGAATTGGAAATAAATATAGAAAGCACCCAGAACTCATATATAACAGCCATAAATGATAGTTATTATGATAATAACTTTTTCAGGGAATAAGCAGGCAATGAGAGAGCAGAAGATGGATGTGTGGTATTAATAGATAAAGCCTAGAAGCAAGTGTGGAAAAATAAGCTGTACCTAGCTTATGCGAAGACGGTAGGGCATGCTGAGGGGTTGAAATCTCATCCTGTAGGGGCAGAGGAGGCTTCAGGGCTTTCTCATTAAAGAAATGCCAGCTCTAGCAAGACACTAAAGCATCGTGATTAAGGCTTGGGCTCTGGGAATCCAGCTCCCTCCTCTACACTTCGCTGAGAGACCCTGGGCACATGAGATAAGCCTTCTGAGCCTCAGTTTTCTCCCCTATAAGTTGGTAATGATAAACATACTGACCTTTTAGGGCTCTTGTGAATACTAGAAATAATAGTTATTATTTATTTAATGCTCAACTGTGTGCCTGCCAGTGCGTAAGTGCTTTGCCTGTATTATCTTAAAGGGGAGAAAAATCTTAGGATGGTGACTGGCATATATCAAATAGTCAATCAGTGCTAGGGAGATGGTGGTGATTGTTGCTGATGTCATTATTATTGTTATTTGGTCAAATCTATATTTTAATAAGATCTTTCTGGCAATGGCATAGAGAACGGTGTAGAGTGGCTGGAACTGGAAGCCAAGACAATAGGACATTAGTAGTTTCACATGCATGTATAAAAATACATTGAGTTGCACATGTAAGATTTGCGTGCTTTACCTTATATCTGTTATACTACAATTTTTTTAAAATGTAATTTTAAAAACTTCTTAAAGTTTCAGTTAGTTGAGCTCTGTTCACTTAAGAGAATGGACTATGAGGGATAAGTAAAATCCTTTTTCTTCAATTACCCATGTTCGTGGAGGACAGGGGGCCCAAGGAAAACTGAAACCTCTACAGCTCATACAAGATTCTTTCCTGGTCAATAGTTTTTCCTCTGCTAGAGCTACTAGCAGTAGCTAATGAATCTAGACGAGAGCCCTTTCTGTCTTCTCCTGGCCTGGCGGTGCAGAGATGCTAGAGCAGCAAAAGGCAGACGAATAGGCTAGTGCAGAGAAGGACGTTAGGTGTTGGGCCAGATCACAGACTGCCTGCCCCCAGCCCTCTGGAAAATCGGCTGTTTACAGAGCCTCCTTTCATAGGACCCTTTCCCATTTATTTAGATTTTGCCAAACCTCTGAACATGTGTCAGATGGGCATGCTATTCAAAATGCTTTTCTCTTTGAACCTAATCTTACCTTTGAGTATCGTCCTGTTGTAAAACTATGGTTTCCCTTTCTTTCTTCTTGCCAAGTTGAAGGCAGGTCAGTCAGTACATTGACTTTTCCTTGGGTTGACATCAAACTAAGTGGTAAAATGTTCAGACTAGGTAGCATAGTTTCCCAGCACAGGTACCCTGGGTGGTATGAAATGATTGTGAGCCCTGAATGGATAGGGAATGCATTACAAAATCTGAAACCAATACTGTTTCCCCTCCTTTTGCTCTTCATTACGGAAAACACAATCTGACACTAATACAAGTTATGAGATCAGCCAAGTGATCAAGATAAAGTAATGTGCTAGAGGAGGTGGAGCCAGCAAGAGTAGGTCATCTCTGGTAGAGCAGAAAGGAAAAGACCCTGGCTGAGCAGAGCTAGATCTTAGCTAGAAGAGGGCATTTAAAACATGTAAGCGAATTCTTAGAAAACACAATATGCATCCTAACTGATTGCCTACTTACTAACTCCCAGTCAGGTATTTAAAGAGATAAGATTAAATGTCTAGAATTCGGTGTTAAGCATGTAAACAAAAACCAACCTTAAATTGCCTGGTATTAGATATGGCTATTGACACTCTACATAAGTCATTCTCATTGAATGGGCAATGTTACTTTCCAAAACCCGAGAAACCCATAAGTAAGGAAACATTCTGATTAGGCAGACAGGTCTCCTTGGAAACAAACATCAAGTCTGATATAGTCACAACAGCTTCACTGATAGGCAATTTTTAAAAACTTTTGCGAAAATAAACATGTTGTTAGGGACAAGTGAAAACATAGGTCATATAAAACCAAAAACATGAAGACGGTTTTCTACATTTTTATAATGTTTACATATATACATATGCAATTTATGTTTATATATTTCTAAAGCCATCACTGTTTTTTTCACAATTTAAACATTTATTATAAAAGTAACAATTCATATTCATTATTTAAAAATCAGAATACAGAATTTTATTGTTTTTATTTTTTTTTAATTTTTATTTTTTATTATGGAACACTTCATGAATTTGTGTGTCATCCTTACACAGGGGCCATGCTAATCTTCTCTATATCATTCCAATTTTAGTATATGTGCTGCCGAAGCGAGCACAGAATTTTATTGTTTTTAAAATCTACACAATTACAATTGTGTAGAAAGTTCTACATAATTACAAATGTCAGTTCTTTTTTAATATGATCAAACTATGCTACCTTTCCATGGCTTGCCTTTCTTACTTAACTGTGGACATATGGACATATATACACATTTGGTACACATAAAGGTTTACCTCATTCTTTTTATCAACTGCATAATAGAGTTACCTTATACACAAGGTAACTGAGCTTTAAATTAGATAAGTTAAGCTAGGTAACTTAAACCTAAGTTTTTTGTTTTTTTTAAAGAAGGAATCTTGCTGTGTTGCCCAGGCTGGACTTGAACTCCTGGGCTCAAGGGATCCTCCCACCTCAGCTTCCCACGTAGCTGGGACTACAGGCGCTTGCTACCATGCCAGGCAAAAGCTAAGTTTTTTTAACGTATGCTAGTTTTTCTCTTTTAGGACCTATATTGCAGTGAACACCCTCTGCATTTCCCTGTGCGTGTGTGTGACTGTATCTCTAGTGTGAATTCATTAAAGTGACACTGCTGAGTCAGAGGTTATGCGTGCTTTGCACTTGCCTTCTGAAAAGGTGAAACCAATTTATACTTCCATTCAGCGTCTTCAGAGTGTCTGTTTTCCTGGACACACATTAACTTCCTATATATTTTTAATCCTAGCCAATCTGATAATAAAAATAACTTCACATTGTTATTTTAATTTGCATTTTTCCATTGGAAATAAGGTTGAGCATTTTTTTTTATCATTATTGGCCATTTGTAGTTTTTGTGAATTGCCATTTTAATTAACCAGTATTTAAATTATGTGATTGGTCTTACTAATTTGAAAGAGCTCTTTGTATATTAAGGAAATTGGCACTTTTTTCATATAAATAAGAAATACTTTTCACAGACTTTTGTCATTTGACTTTGTAAATGGCATTTTGTATTGTACTAATTTTTTTACTTTGTAGATTCAGATTTATCCCTCTTTTATAGCTTCTAAGATTATAAAATCATTATGCCACATAAATGGGGTAAATTCATTTTCTAATATTCTAAATTCTATTAGAAATTCTAAATTTCTAATATTTTTCTTTAATACTTTGTTATAGTTTTAAAAATACTTTTATGTCCAATTAGCAATGGAAAAAAATAAAAAGATAAAAGTACATTTATGGTTTTCTTTTCATATTTAAATCTTCGGTTTATCAGGATATATATTTTTTACAAAATGAGTTAGGGATTCAGCTTATTTTTTCCCCTGATGGCTGACCAGTTTCCCCAACATCATTTATTAAAGAATTGATCTTTCCCCATCTTTATCTTATGCTAAATTCCTGTGTGTTTGAATGCATATCTTGAGTGTAGAGATGCCCAGACATATAGACATTGTAGACACAGCAGATAATATTCTGAAAAACAGGATGCATGGAGTCATGATCAGTACTGTGTTGTGAGCGGTGTTTACTTCTTGCTGACACCTTGAGGCAAAGAATAAAAAGCACTGACAATCTTAGACAATGGGATGCAACCTCATAAAGAGCACCTATTTCAACTTATGTGCAGGATTTGCTTTTTCTCCTCGGTGGCCAGCAATTTATTAAATCACAACCTTCTAGCCCGGGACTCACTTTAATTTCTCATCTAACCTCAGGTACAGCTGGTCCCATAAAAGCTGTTAAGTAATAATAACATTGAGGACTTATATTATACTTTTCATCCCTAAAGTGCTATCTAAACATTAACTAATTAAATGCATTGATGAAAGGAAGGGATTCGCAGAGGTCTCCAGAGAGACTGATATCTGGTTGCACACCTGTGAGGGGGTGATTCCTAAAAGGCCTTACCTTCCTCTTTGAATGGCACTCAGCAAGTAGGGGAACAAAAAGCTGGTGACATTATTTCACTTCTGTTGAAAATTTCCTGGGATATCTTCTAATTAGTCTGGTAAAACTCACCTTTTATCTGTCTCCCCAGATATTCCCTTTCTACATTCCTGAGGTTATTCAACAAGCTTCTTTTGATGTTTTCCCTGTTAGTTAATCACAAAATCATAGAATCTTCAAACTGAGAGAGATCCTTATTGATCGTCTACGTTTGAATGACTTAGCACAATCACTTTATTTTGTAGATGAGGAAACTGAGGCATGGAGAAGTTAAGTGACTTACAAAAAAGGTCATACAGCTTACTGGGGACATAGCTGAGAATAGAAACCAAGATTTCTAACTCCCATTTCAGGTCTCAATCAGCTTCATCCCTTTTTCTCTCTTTGTGAGTATCTGAACTCTATATTTTAACCTTTTTTTTTTTTTTTTTTTTTTTTTTGTGCCATTTTTTCCCCAACCCGTCCCTTATTTTGTTTAATCCTTTTATTTTTATGCAAAAA
>CAUYSK010004590.1:0-10030 GCA_963575035.1 Avahi laniger | reverse complement strand
TATATGCACTTATGTGTTGATCCGTTAATACCAATTTGATGGTGAGTACATGTGGTGCTGATATTTGTTTTAATAAGATAATCCTTGGGCCAGTTTAAGGAAGAATGAAAGAAATGAGAGGACAGCAGCAGGTGCGATTTGGGTGTTGCTATGATAGTCTAGTGTAAAAGAATATGAAGGCCTACAAAAGTGTTGTGAGATAAAAGTCACGTATAGAGAGCAGGAAAGAGGAGAGAACAGAACTTTGATGAACACGTGATGCACCTGGTGGAAAGACGAGTAGGAAAAGGAATAGAAGGAGGTTGAAGGTCACTGGGGTCAGAGGACGTGCATCTTGTGAAGGAGCCTACGTTTAATACTGTCCGATGCTTCTGATAAATCCGGATAGGGAAAGAGCCAAAACTCTTTGATTTGGCAGTGATATTACTGGTGATTTTTATGGAAAAGTTTCAGTGGAGTGGTGTAGATAGAAACTACAATGGGGTTAGGGTCAAAGTGAGCAATTTAAAATAGAGGAATCGAGGGAGAATTACTCCTATGAGCATTCACAGGAATGAAAAGGGAAGAGGTAGAAAGGCAGGGGTGAGGAACAATTTATTTAGAATTGGAGAACCTTTATCATATTTGTGCATGAAGGAAGAAGCCAACATGAACACAAGATTGAAGGGGATGACTAAAGAGAGAAGTTATGAGACGAGTTCTGAGAGTCAAACAAGATCAAAAGTAACATTGAAAGGTCAGTCTTAGAATGAAGCAAGGGCATTTTTTCTTTAAAGACAGAAGGGAAATAAGAGAAAAGTGGTAAAGATCTGTAGACATTTTTAGGTAAAAGTGAGAAAAGTTGAGAAATCCCTTATCAGAGAGCTTTTGTCCTCTCAATGGAGTTACTATTAACAGAGCTAGAGGGTGTGTAAAGGGGACAGAGTTGGAAAAGCCAAGAAGTGGATGCTCTAGGGATCAGTTAAAGATAGACAGGGAGGTTGTTACCTGAAGAAAAATCAGTGAATTCAAAGAGGAAAATAGTTTGAAAATTAAGACAGAATATGAAAATTATAAACAGAAAACATATTTGTTAATGTTTCTAGATCTTTCCCATAGCAGCCTTTACCAGAGTACCTATCACTGTCTTAAAAGATAAAATGCTCAGTACACGAATAGCCAACTCTTTATCAGGGCTCTGCTGGCCTTTAGCTTATCTGTGGTTTCCAAAGCATCTTTTTAAAAATTTTATGTTTTTTCCCCATCTCTAGCTGCATTTCATGTCAATCTCTGTGCCAGACATTTTTATTGGTTGAGCTTCCAAATATATTCAGGTTAACATTGTGGAAATTTATAGCTTGTCAGGCAAATTGGGAATAGGTCTCTTTTCCATGAAATCTACATTCTTTTTCTGAAGTTGAAATTCCCCTCTCTGCTTGGCAAGCATCCGTATTTTCAACTCATTTCTCCATTCATTATCTAAGAGAAGCTGAAAATTGCTGAATAAATGAAGATACAATTGAATTATCACTTAAAAATTTCCCTGTTTTCTCTGAATTTCATGTTACATTTTAGTTTCCAAACTCTTGCTTTTTGTGGGAAACAGAAGCATTGCTGATTTGCTTCATCATTTTTTATGATGCCAACACAGATGGTATGTGACATTACATCTCTCTCTATCTTGGCCATTAGTTATGTTTCTCATAGATCTTTTACATATGTTCAAGGTTAGGGATATGAGCTCTTCCTACTTCTTGAACCAAATACCTTCTTGACATCTCAAAAATAAATTTCTTATAGTTTCCAAAATAAAAATTCTGTTTTATAGATATATTGGTTTCTCTGTCTGAGATAATGTTCTCTACATTTTCTGCATGGAAAATTTCTGTATGTTCTTGAAAGCATGGTTCAATTGTCTTCTCCTGTATACCTTTCTTTTGATTTCCAACCTCTACTCACTCTAATCAAAGTTGATTTTTCTTTCCTTGAACTGGTACTGATCACTTCATAAGCTATAGTTTAGCACTTTCTGAACTACACTGCAATTATTTGCTTAATATTTGACTCCCTAATAGTCAGTTAGCTCTTTGAGAACAAAGACAGCATCTTAAACATCTTTGAATCTCTGTGTAGCATTTAATAGATACTCTACTAATATTCCTGTTAATTGAGTGACTGCTGTTGTGTTCCTATAATTATGTTCTACAGAAAATAAGTCCTTAAAGATATTCCATGAAAAAAGGGTTTGTGCTCTAATATTAATAAGTTTGTGAGCCATTCCCTGTGCTTCTTGGGGATTTAATATGTCAAAGACTCAAATCTCACAGACAATCTTAATTTTATTTAGCCAAGTGTCTCCCAAACTTTTAGATCAGATAATACTTGTTGACATTCCAAAGAACTAGAGCAGAGGTTGGTGACCATTTTCAATAAGGGTCCAGCTAGTAAATATTTTAGCCATTACTGGCCATGTGGCCTCCATTGCAACCATTCAACTGAGTCATTATAGCAGATTTGTCTGGGAAAAACAACCACAGACAATCCATAAACAAATGAACATGGATGTGTTCCAATGAAGTTGTATTTACAAAACAGCCAGCATTTGGGTTTGGCTCTCAGGTTGTAAATTTTAAGCCCTAAACTAGAGTTTTAAGGAATATACCTTGGAGAGTAAGTGAGTTATCTTTGAGATACATAAATGGCAAAGTCATTGTTAATCAACTTTCTAATTCCTGACTTTAAAACATCACATTTGGGGAATCTGATAAGTTCATCCTCCTGACAGTACTGTCCTTCAACCAGCAACTACTTTCTGAGCATGCTGTTCATAGTTCTACAAAATTATGTTGTTCAGCTAGGTAAGGGCTTATCAGGCTAAGCATAGGCCTATTTCCAGTGAAATTAATTTCCTCAGAACTTTTCCCTGGGGGACCATGTTACTGTTCTTTCTAAGGTAGAAACTGAAAACCTGTATGAACAAATTAGGGCTGCTGTTCTGAAGAGACCCCAGGATGCTACTCTCCATTCTAAGTAACACATACACTTTATCAGAAACATTCTTATAGATAATGCTTTAGGCAAGGCCTTCCTTACACATTGCAGTGATTTCAATTTCTGCTAAAGCAAGGTGAAAAGAAAGCCTGGTGGAGAGAATAATTTGGGGTAGGTGGAGCAGTTTTATCAAAGCAAAGGACATACTAATAGTACTTTGTCTACAGTGATTAAGCCTGACTAAGCCAGAAGGCAAGAAGGACTCTAGTTTTAACTAGACACATATCTTTTTTCTTTTATTTCAGAATATTATGGTGGTACAAATGTTTAGGTTACATATATTGCCTTTGCCCTCCTCCCTAGTCAGAGCTTCAAGCGTGTCCATCTCCCAGACAGTGTGCACTGCACCCATTAGGTGTGAACATACCCATCCCCTTCCCCCCCTTCCACCTGCCTGACATATATCAAATTAATTTCTTCAAACTAAAATTAGTAATTTAATTGTATTTATGCTCCTGATTGCTAGCCAAATCACTTTTCTTTTCTTTCTTTTTTTTGATATACACCCTTTGAATATTTATGGTTAGATATTTAGACCAATGGTAAATTATTATTTAGTTGAGGTCTTTAATCTGTAAATTTGTAGGTATAAACCAATACTTTGTTTCTCTAAATACTTTTTCAGCTCTTCTGTGGATCTTTCCATTTAATCTACATCTTTGTTATCCTGAGATTCTCAAAATTAAATGTAATTATTCTAGGATTGTACAAAAAAGGGCCATCATTTTGTGGGCTTGTGATGTTATTTGTTTTCTGGGGTCTCAAGTACCTAGAACCTTTGCTTCATTGCCATCATTCACGGCAAATTCATCTAATTTGATGTCCCCAATCACCCGTGAGTCTCTTTCTCATGACTGATTTTCAGGTCTCTCTGTACATTAAAAATTAGTATATGTGTTTCTAAAGGAGAATTAAAAGATACAGTACTTTATTGCCAAAATTTGTGATCCACATCTAATCTTTATTTTTAAAAAGTTATCTGATTTAATTATGTTCTGTGTGGAATTCTGTTTTTCTCAGTGCTTGCCTATTTCTTCTTGTTGACAGTATTTATCTTTCCCTTCAAACTAAACCATCTACTTCCTACCGGGGCCTGCCTGTGGGCAGAAGTGGGTCATGGACCAGACTCTAACCCTGTTCATCGCCCCCAGGATAAAGACAAGAACAGAGAACGAGAGACCACCTGAGCTATCCTTGCCATGCAGTGATACTGCCCCTTGTAAAAAGGGGATTCTATCTTATGTCCCCCGTGCTGATGAATCAGCTTTTCCCTCTTCCACTTGTAAGTGTTGAGAGTTCAAAGCTGTTCACTCTAACATGCTGCCACTTTGTCGTGGAGTGGGAGTGAAAAGTTTGACTTTTCCTTTATTGACTTCAAGGATAAAAGAGATAAATGATTCCCCTGAGATTCGGACTAAGATTTCCTTCTGGAGGAAGGAGCCTCTGTGCTTCCCTCCTTCCCTCCTATAATGTTTGCATTGAAATCAGCTTTGTAAACCTGAGTTTCAATGGCTTCCCCATTTCACATTCATCTGAGACAGCGCTATGAGGTGGGAGAGCACCCTAAATGCATCACAGTGTGGGGGCAGACAAATAATTTTCTATGCTTCAGTTTCTTACCTGGAACATGATTTCCAATTTTCTGTCTGCAACTGTAGAACTGACCTTATCTTCGCTTTCTGGCTTCTTGGTAATTGTGGTATTTGCTGTATTTTCCCCTCATTTTAGACTCAGGATACTCTAAAATGCCTTTTCATCATCACAACTTAACCTGCCGTTATTCATCACTGTTTTTAAAACCTTCTGTCTACCTTGCTCCCTTAAAAGATTTCATCTCAGGGGGTACATTCTTTGGGTTCCCCTCCTATACAAAAGCTTTCGTATCCATGGAAATATTAAACTTCAAAATCAATGCAAAGAAAGAAAGTGAAACACCAAAGTAAAGAACCAGAAAACATTATGGTAAGTACAAAGCAAAATCTAAAACTTATTTTGAAATTATTTGGCTTTAATACTCCCATACCAGGTATATTTTAGCAACTTGGACTGGAAAACCCAAGAACCCAGGATATTGTGTAGTATTTCACCCAGTTGAGAAGAAAAAGTCTGAAGGTTGAAAAAATATGATATTCAACTGCTACAAATTTATCATACAGAAATAGAATGAAATATAACCACCTAGCTCCAAAGAGAATTGTCTTGAAATAAAGTTAGGGTACAATTAAGAAAGAAAGTAAAAGTGGATATTGGGAAATATCTAGCACTGTATGCCACAGCTACAAAAATAACTTGATTTACTGCTAATTTTAACATATAGGACAAAAATTTTAATATTATAAAACACACCAAATACAATCAAAATAGTCCTGTGGTTCTTTTCATTATGACTAGTGGATATACACCACACAACTCTTCCCCTCCATTAAATGTATCAAACACCAAATAACTGATCATTTTTATTGCCAATAGTACATCTAATTGGGAATCATCATTATAAATACATTTGTGATAAAGAGAACAGCTATAAGACAAAAAAATTATCTTCAGTTGGTCTTTTGCACAGATGACAAATTTTTTCCTTTACAAATTTGTTTAATAAAGAAAGAATACAATAACCTTAGCTCATAAACATTTATTTCTTTTTTTCCTCATTATGTCTTATATTTTTTCCCCAAGCTTGGATCTTGTGAGTACTTTGTTTTGACAGTGGTGAATGATATTTAATATGAAAACATCCGCCAGGAGAACATTACCCCTCTGCAGACCCATGAAAAATCTCACCCCAAAACAAAATTCTTTAAAAATATACAATTTTCTACCACATTACCATCTGACAGAGCCTAAAAATATAGGCTACAAAGCATAGGAAACAAAGATCTGCCTCCATGCAAATATCTTATATGCATTTATTTACATAAATTTAAACTTCCTATTTATTTAAAATAGAACAAAACTCTGGAAAGTAAAAACACTTGACTCTCCATTTCCCTTTAAATACACTCTGGTTTTAATGGAAACCAGTGACAGAGTATGATATTTCCTATATAACAGTAGTAACATATTCTGTACTAACATTGGGGGAAGAATTATTAGCATGATTGTTTATTTGTATTCTCTACATATCATTTACACACAAAAACTTATTTATTATAAGAGCTATTCAAACTTGGAAGGAGTACATGAAATTCATGAGAAATAGATAAAAATGGAAATTGGTGTTATATTCTATCATTAATTCTTCAGGTTTTTATTTAGTTCCTACTGTGTGTGAAGCATTGTGCAAAGGTTGATTGGAGAAATAATAATGAAATATAGATCCTGTCCTTCAAACTGATCACAAGCTAATTGGGAATTAGGGCAGTTGGAATTGGGAATTAGGAAGTGGGTGAGCAAAATCTAGTTTAAGCCCAATCTGTGGCTACACTGCAAGCACATACAGCTGTATCTAACAAACTGGCAGGTGTGCTAGATGTTTGTTTTAGGAGGGACTGTGGGGCTGTTTGGAAGTGAACTCATTTTATGAAGAAGACAGACTAACCTGCTAATAAAGCTGAACCTAGTATAAATTACTGACCTGGTAATGAAATTGTCTAGCAGGATGAGACAGTGTCGATATGACATAGATTAATTTCTGATTCAGACCACCGTGTCCTCATGTCTATGGACAAGTCATGTGTAGACACCACATGTGATTTAGGTAAAATATCACGGACCAAGAACTAATTTGATGGCCTTGTATCTGAGTGTAATACAAAAGGGGCCTAAATAATTCTCTTTCAGGTGGACATGAAAGATCAGGCAGCAGGTATCACAAGGGTTCCAAAGTGCATTCAGGTGTTAGCCAGTGGAAAGCAGAGTAGCAGCTGTGGTACAAGGAGGAACATCAAGTATTAGCGCCAACAAGGAGATGTTGCATGGTAGGCTCATTACCGTGGAATGTTCAGAAACAATTAGTGGTGGTGGTGATGGTCCTGTTTGAAACTCTTTTGGGGACAAACTCATGTTTACAGAAAATTGCAATTATCTTTAAAAAAGGCTGGAATGCTATGGAAGTTCCATGGATGGAGAAAGTACTAGCTGGAAGGAGGAATGAAAATCTCATGAGGAAGATGGCATGGGAACAGGTCCTGAGTGATACATAGAGTTTGCATTTTCAGAGACGGAAGTACTTCAAGTGTGTAGAGGGAAAATCAGGCAGTTGGTTCTAATGTAAAGGAGGAGCAATGGGAGAAAATACCAGAGTTTCTTGAGGGAGCTGTTATAAAAGGAAAGAATTGTTAATATGGTCAAATGTTCCAGAAAGAAGAAAAGAGGGTATGAGTATTAGATTTGTTACCAACATGAGAAAAGAGAACTGGTGAGAACACTGAAGTTGAAGAGCAGTGGTCAGTGAAAAAGTGTATTTAATGTATTTTTGAAGAAAAGTCTAATGGCTTTTACTTATTACCAATCTGGATAGTTATTTATTGACTTTCATGATAGTAATATGTGCAGTGTGGCTAATGACAGTTGTAGATCTGGGCAAGAACCTGGGCCTCATCAATGTTCTTCCCTGTAGGTGACACTCTTAATTGTACTGGTACATTAGCTTTTTGTCATTCAATAGTCATTATCCCACTGTATCCATATAGTGAGGTGACATTTTAGTATCTACCTCTAAGTGTCCACCTTCAGAGTAAAGATGACCTTGTAAATGTAATATAATGCCGTTTTAAAGGTAGCCACTAGAGGGCATTGCCTTATTTAAGTAAGGGGACTTAAACAACCTGAAATTACTCTCCTATTAACTTGAAATAATATGTTCCAAAGGGGACCTGGTTTGGTATAAAGGCAACTTGTTTACACTTACAAGATTCAAGTTCTAATCTCAGTTCTTTCACTATCTTGCCTGCCTTTGAATTTAGTTTTTCAGTGCCTCGTGTCTCTCTTCTATTAAATATATGCTATTCCCCACCCCATAAGAAGTGAATTCCATTAAAGAATAGACATACATAATTTTATTGATTATCTGCTTTGTTCCAAAAATAAATTGCTTTCCTTCTTCTCTTCCAGCACACACACACACACACACACACACACACACACACACACACACCACTTCATGCCCTCATTTTAGTGATTTCAGTGTTCCACTTCTTCCAACTAATATGCAACCAACCCTGCTATATAGCTGACCAAGGACAAATAACATTTGATATATAAATCTAAAAATCTAAAGGTAGCTTTTTAATGTTTCCCCTAGAGATAAATATACTTCTTTATTAATTATTGTCACTGAAAGTAAAATATTACCTTAATTTAAGCAGAATCCTGGGCGAATAGAAAGATTAGTCATATATTGCTGAACCTCTGCTTCTAGATCTATTATTGACTTTTCCAGTGAAGGAAAATAGACCCAGGTGTTAGCAGGGTCGGGTACAACAATGAGCTCTGACTGAGGGTTGGAGTAGGAAAACGCTGTAATGATAACTGAGGCCCTGCAGTCATCTTTCTTAGATAATATGATCTGTATTCTGCCTCAGGCCTCCTAGCGACTGTCAGGCTTCATACATATATAGGATCTGTCATGTGTTTACATTTAATATATGTGGCAATACACCACCAGGTGCTCAGCTGTAGATGGGAAAAATTGATAAATTCCAGATTTGAAAAATAGAGAGTAGCATTCTGATTGCTAGACCCAACTTTGTTTCTTCTCAGGCAATTTTGAAATAAATCAATTATTTGAACATACCTAACTTGTTCAAATAGAAAAGTGGTGTTCTTTTAGTGAAGTTGACTATTGAACTTCCATTTTCATTTACTTCCTTCTAAAATAACTTAGTTGTTAAAAATATATACCATTTTACAATGAAAATTACATTTCTATATTTTAATCTGAGGCTATTACTCACTAACCAGGGCAGCTGAAAAGAAAATAGATCGGTTCTAATTTTCTGTATTCTAAAATATTTTATTCATTAACCACATTTCAATCCTAGTAAATGTCTTTTTCAAAGCAAGGTGCTTTGCAGACATAATCTTTGCTGGAGGACATACTGGGATTTCCTCAAACCAACATATGTGTTACCTCTACTTGATAATGATAATTAAAAAAATTTCTCTCAAAACTATGGCCAACTCATTCTCACTTCTATAAAATGTATCAATTAAACTTCCCAATTTGTTTTACTTTTAGTTCCATTGTGAACTGCATTCATATCTAGCTTGAGTGTGAATAATAAGGCAGATCTATTTAATACTGAGAATTTAGCACTAAACTATTTATGTACATATCTAAAAAGGCTTTAGATTCTTTCATGATTGTCTGTCACAGATCCAGTCTGATGCTAGGAACAATTTTGGATCAATGTGGATGTTGGTCTAAGTTTAATCTTGTGGAGATTTTAATTCATAGTCATGCTCATCTTCTTTAGCCTTATGTATCTATTCTGTGACACCTTAGTTTATTGCTATGCAGTTGAGTTCGGCTTAGTAGAACATTATTTTAAAATGCTTGATTTTTCAAAAAATACTCTTAATTATTTTTATATAAGCACTTTGTCAAATTAATGCTCTCATCTAGCATGTAATTAGGCCATAGAGCTGTCAAATAGTACAACATTTAAGTGACTGTCTAATGACACAGTAGCAATATATTATTATGCACTTCTTGCTTATCTTATAGTTAGAGTGTAATTATTTATGTTTAAGGTGGAGAGCAGCACTTATTTTCATGCAAAAACGGCTTCATAATGGGGCCTACAAAAAGAGTTATTCCATTATCACAGTTCTAATCAGCCTATGGCTCCTTAAACCTGTAACCCAACACAGATCAATATACCAATTAGTTTAATTAAGTCCCATTTATTTATTTTTATTGTTGCTATATTTGCCTTTGGGGTCTTAGTCATAAATTTCTTGCCTAGGCCAATGTCTAGAAGAGTTTTTTCCTACATTTTCTTTTATTATTATTATTTAAGAATATTATGGGGGTATAAATGTTTTAGTTACGTGAATT
>CAUYSK010004587.1:0-10274 GCA_963575035.1 Avahi laniger | reverse complement strand
CCCCCAACCGCTCATAATACCCCTTGGCCTTAAATAACATTGGGGCCGGGGGGCGGGGGGGCGGAGGGCGCAGAGGACGGGTATATGTGTACACAAAGAGTGCAATGTGCACCACGCAATGGGATGGACATATTTGAAACCTGGACTGAGGGAGGAGGGGGGCAAGGGCAACACACGTAACCTAAACATCTGTACCCTCATATTATGCTGAAATAATAAAAAAAAAAAAAAAGCATGGGATGAGGGACACAGGAAAATAATGGTTTTGGAAAACTTAGAACTGAACGTAGGTACTACAATTGAGCCTGGAATTTCATACTTAAAGGGCACAAGGCAACCGTGAGATGTTGGTAAAATATGTCTTAGTTCCTGATATTTCACCTTTATCCTTGTTCCCTGCCTGGCTGCTGGCACTTAACACTGACATATTTCTCTCAGGCACATCTCTTGGGACTGCTTCCCTTGCCCCCCAGGGTTTCTTACTTGGCTGTCGGCTCAATTCTTAGAAGCCACAACTTGATATCTGCTCAAGAAACTATCCCTCCCCACATGCAAAAGAATGAAACTAGACACCTCTCTCTCACCATGTAAAAAAAAAAGAAAGAATAACTCTAAATGAATTAAAGACTTAAATATAAGATCCAAAACTATGAAACTACTAGAAGAAAACATAGGAAAATACTTCATGAAATTAGACTGGGCAAGGATATTTTTGAATAAGAATCAAAAGCATAAACAGCAAAGGCAAAAAATAGATGGGATTACATCAAAGCAAAAAGCTTCTGCACAGCAAAGGAAACAATAAAGAGATAACCCACAGATGGGAGAAAGTATTTGCAAACTATGTATCTGACAAGGCATTAATATGCAGAATATGAGGAACTCAACTCAATAGCAAAACAAAAAAAATCCCAAATAGGTTAAAAAATGGTCAAAAGACCTGAATATTGTTTGAAAGATGACATACAAACAGGCAACGGATATAAAAAAAATGCTCAACATCACTAGTCATCGGAGAAATGCAAGTCAAAACCGCAATAAGATATTACCTCACCTCAGTTAGAATGGCTGTTATAAAAAGACAAAAAATAACAAGTGCTGGCAAGGATGTAGAGAAAAGGGAACTCCTACATGCCATTGATGGAAATGTAAATTAGTACAGCATTATGGAAAGCAGTATGGAGGTTCCTCAAAAACCTAAAAATAGAACTACCATGTGATTCAGCAATCCAATACCGGGTATATATCCAAAGGAAATGAAATCAGTGTGTTGAAGAGGTATTTGCACTCCCATATTTGCAGTGCTATTAACAATAGCCAAGATATGGAGTCAATCTAAGTGTCCATCAACAGATGAATGGATAAAGAAAATGTGGTATATATATATATGCACAAGGCAATACTATTCAGCTGTACAACAGAATAAAATCCTGTCATTTGCAGTAACATGAATGAACCTGGAGGACATTTTGTTAAGTGAAATAAGCCAGTTACAGAAAGACAAATACCATATGATCTCAATCATATGTGGAATCTAAAAAAGTTGACTTCATACAAGTAGAGAATAGAATAGTGGTTACCAGAGGTTGGGGAGGGTGTGCATATGTGACCGGGAGAGGCTGGTCATTATGTACAAAGTTAGAGTTAAATAGAGTAAATCTGGCGCTCCACTACACAGTAAGGCGACTATAGCAAATGACAATGTAGTAGTGTTTCAAGATAGTTAGAAGAGATTTTGAATGTTGTCACCATAAAGGTTAAATGTTTGAAGTGATGGATGTGGTAATCCCACCAATTAGATCATTATACTATGTACGCATGCACTGAAATATTACATTGTACCATATAATTATTATACATTAATTATAAATTTAAAAAATTTATACATTTCCCAGGACAGCTGAGATAGAGTAGATGAGAGCACATAAAAAATCTGAAAAGGTGTTACAGGTATTTATTTATTGTTATTCTTAATGAACATTTAAAGCAGGAATTCCTTCAAACCAGGAACTGAATCAAATGGTAACTAAGGCAGCTACGGTAGGTTGTGAGGATATTTGGACGCTGCTGGGGTAGAGGTCCAACTTGGAACTCCATAATGTGACTGTGTGTGAAGCAGGCTGTGCCCTTCAGTGGGAAGAGAAAAGGAGGCGAGAGGGTAGGACGGACAGAAGGCAAAGCCCCAATGAACATTTGCAAAGAGAAGAGTGGGGAGAGAAGTCCATCCCTGCTACCTTTCTAACCACCATTCAGGCAGCTCATCTTTACAAACGTTTTACGGAGTGCCTGCTGTGTGCCAGCACCGTGCTGGGCGCTGGGAGTACTATGGTGAAGGAGACAGTTTCCTGTTCTCAGCAAGTCCATGGTCTAGTGAATGACACCAGAAGGCAGCTTCTCTCCTTCGCTGTCCACATCGCCGACCGTCGGAGGGAGGCAGGCGGAGGGCTGAGAGGCACTCACAGGTGGGTGGAGATTGCCCCTGCAGAGCGAGAGGCTGAGTGTGTGGAGTCCTAACCCTCAGGGAGTATGTAGGGAAAGGCTTCTGCATCAACGACAGCCGCTAAGCCCCAGCTAGTGTGAGAACTCACACAGTTAATCCTGCTCACTCACCTGGCTGTGTAGCCCAGCAGGACAGGGGGCGCCTAGGAGGGCATATCCTCCAGATTCGTTATTTTACAGATGAGGAAACTGCAGCCCAAAAGATGCACTGATTCCCTGGGCAGTGAGCGGCAGAGGTGGAAACAGAGGCCAGATGCTCTGATGCCCTGTCCATGCCACACTTTTTTGAGCCGCAGGGGCTCGGCAGCTATTAAAATAATGACATATCTATGGGGCATTTTCAGTCTTATCAGTTATTTGCGCTTCAAAGTTAGTGACTTCAGCAGAACCTTCTGGAGAACAGATTTGGAAAGAAGGTGAAGAGAGATGGGCTATAGGCACCTGGGATTGGGGAGAACAGGTGTGGACACTAAAATCACAGTGCTTTGCTGGCTCGTAATGTGGCTCATTAATGCACAGCCATGAGTCCCCCCTCGACACGTGTGCCTTCTTGCTTGCTCACTTGGGAGGACAGAAACCTCTTCTGACAAAACAGAAGTGAGTACTGCAGGCTCCAGGAAATTCTGCGTGCTGTGTATGATCATACATGCCTTTTCTCCATGGAGAGACAGATTCCGCGGCTGGCACAGGGCCTGGACCCTGCTCAATTCACAAGTCACAGCCCTGGGAAATCTGCCCTGGAAGAACCAGTTGCACGCCCTGCTTTGGGGTCCAGCTTTGTTTGTGCCACCATAACAGCACAAAGAACCATGGATTATTTGTTGACTTCCCCAGATTCCTGCAATCACCTTCTAATTTGACTCCCCAGCCAACACCTTTGCCTTTCCATGGAATACAGTGTATTCTCAAGACAGCAGAGGAGTCCCTTTAAAACACCAGTAAGATCATATCCCTCTTCCTTGCAAAACCCTCCAATGACTCCCCATTCTTCTCAAAGTAAAAAGCTAAGTCCTGACAATGGCCTGCATTGTCTTCCTCCCTTATTTGTCCAAACTCAGCTCCTAGTACTCTCTTACTCGCTAACTTTTCAGCCACACTGGCCCACTTGACGTTCCTCCAATGTGCCAGGTACACACTTGCCTTGCAGTGTTTGCATAAGGTATTCCCTCTGCTAAAACGCTCTTCTCTCCTTCCCCTCCAAGTCTTTGCTCAAGGGACACCTTCTCACTGAGGCCCACCTGGACTACCCTAATTCAAACTGCAACCCAATCCTATACCTGTACCCAGCCCTCCTTTCCCTCTTCCTCTGCTCTATTTTTTCTATACCATATATCACCTAATATAAGATTTTCCCATTTATGATGCTAATTTCTTATGGTCTATTTCCTTTTGCCAGGATGAAACACCCTGAGTGCAGGCACTTGTGTTAGCACTGATTTATTTCAAGTGCCCAGAACAGTGCTTGGCACATAAATATTTGTTAAGTGTGTGAATGAATTGGCTCATGTAAGATACTATGGCCCCTACTAGGTGCTAAGCCTCTCAGCTGCAGGGCAGGTAGTGGGAACAGGCCCTGGAAAGATCTGTAGTCCAATTGTTTACCCATCCCAGTTATCCCAACTAAACTATTGTTACTAATAGGCACAGGGTATTATCAAATACGGGAAAAACAAGAAAACATTGATTTCTGGAGGACTACTTTAATTCCAATCACATTCCTAATTCACATAGAAAAGGGAAACCAGATGGTTCCAGGTTTTAGAGAACTTTACAAAGGAAGACGTTGTTGTACCCAGGAGGCTGCGCTGGAATCAGCATCTGCAGGGCTCTCCTCCCCCTAGAATGGTGCCGCCTGGCTGACCTTGCCCATGTTTAACCCCACCTGAAGGCACTTCTCACCTTTGGCCTCAAGACATACTCTGATTCGCCAACAGCTCCAAGCAGCCCTGGTGGTAATTTTCCTTTCTTTAAATGTAACAATGAAAGAAAGGTTAACCTTAACAGCGAAAGGTTATTTAGATATAACTTTTGGGCAAACCCAGCCTTTATGCAAGTCTAACTGCACCTGATCATAGAAATCAATCTTGAAAAGTTTGCTCTTGATGCTTTTGGGAGGGTGGACAGTTCATGTAACAGTTGAAAAGATTTTTTCGCATTACTCAAGTGCGCCAGGGCAACAAGAGCACCTCTTAACTTTGACTCTGTGGCTTTTTTTTTTTTTAAAGATTCATTGTTTGGTCTTTTGACAAGGGGGAGGAATGGGTTATTGTCCCACAAACAGCTTGGAAATTCATTTTTATTCAACAATATTGTGGTGAATAATTTTTATTGTGTGTTTTGACTCTGCTTATCTCTTTGATGGAAAAGTACTTTATAACCGATAAGCAATTCAGCAGATCAAGGAGATTCATTACCCTGGCAGTTTTTCATTTTCAGATAGAAATGAGTAGAAATTATCCAATTTCTCTTTTTATAATAACGTCCGATACATTTAGTGTTCAATTTCACACTGCCCCTTGATTTATAGCATTTGCCAGATTAATCAAGATTTGCTGATATTATAAAAGGTTGGGTGTCTCTTAACCCTTTAAGCTCCGGGAGGCAGGCACAGGGTATAAACCTGTTTGACTTTGAAACACACTCCTGAAAGCAGTGAATTTATATTCTATTTACTCGTGTGTTTTAATCTTGTCCTACCCTGCTCCAAATCTTGAGGAACTATGCAAATTCTTGACAGCAACGGGAGTCTCAGGAAATTTTGTTAAAACCAACTGGAAAGTAAAATAAGTCGGGAGGTACCTTTCAGACCTTTAGATTTTTGACGGTTTTGAAGTGTAAATGACCTGTTTCCGTACCTTTGCGCTCCAGGTTTTCACTGAGGATGCTGTCCCACTTCTTGCCTACCTCACTACGGGGCTGTGCGCTGTAGCTGGGATTTGGGTCAGGCTCTCCTGGCTCTGCCACTTATGGAATGTCTAACTTTGAATAAGTAACTTCATCTCTCCGAGCCTCAGTTTCTTATCTTTAAGATGGGCACAATAATAAGATGAAAAGCAAAGTATATGGCTCGTAGTAGCACCATGCGATGATGCACACACACTGAATTTCCCTTAATTTAAGCAATGTTTCAAGCTCACTTCAAGTCCAAGCACCTTTCTCCAGGTGGCTGTTATTATTAATATGAGCTACAGTATATGATGCTATGTTGACATACAGTTCTGTCTCTACAAATATACTGAAAGCCATGTGAGGGCCGGGGCTAGGTGTTGAATTGCTTCTTTGGTTTCCTTCATAATATGACTGCTTCACAGGTATTTAGTGACAGATAACTTTAAAAAAAGAAAGAGGCAGAAAGGAAAAAGAAAAGCCTCACAGGTTATCTTTCTTTGCTTATTTGGAAATCCTCTGTTTAAATTTCATTATGCTGGCATCTCCTGCAGTTCCTCTGAGCTGAAGGAGTCCTCATGGAAGAACATCCTGTAATTTTCCTTTCCAGCTTCTGTGTTGTGCTATAATTTTCCTTTCCTGTGTTCTACTGCAGCTATTAATACCAACCACCTCAGCCACTTCATGCCGGCCTCATCCAATCTGAGGCCACGGGTTGAAAGAAAAATCCTCTCCACTCCTAATGTTTCCAGAATCTGCTGATTCTGCCTCTGAAACACCTCCTGTGCCCACCCCATGGCTACTCCCCTGGGTCAGCGTGCATCTCATGTCACCTGGATTCAGTCCCATTCATTTCCATCTCTCCCCACCCTCATCCATGCAGACAGACCTCCGCTGCGGGATCAGTTTGACTCAGGTATAGCTCCTGTCACCTCAGTGGCCCTGACTGCAGAATCAAATCCCCCGGCCTGGTCCCCAGAGTCCTCCATGATCTCCCTACACTCAGCTCGTGGAGACTCACCTCCATCTCTTTATGCCTCCTGCACATCACCCGCACCAAGCTCCTGTGGGCCATCCCACCAGCTCCTTCTGACTGCTCCTCCACCGCTCATGCCAACCCTTCCCCCGGTCACCCAAACTGCCCTGTCGGCAGCCCTGGCCCTGTTTCCTCTCGGACAGGGCATCTGTGCCCCTAATCATCAAGCTTTCCCATCCGTCAGCTGGGGTAAATGCCATCTGCTAGCTTTGCTTGGACCTCATCAAGGTCTCTTTAAAAATATTTACCCTCTCAATCCTGTCTTAAAATATTTTATAAAATTTACAATATTTTATATTATGAAAAGCTATGTTTTTGGATGCCTTCTCTCTCCTACATGACTATATTGTAAGCGTCTTGAGGACAGAACCGATGACTGGTTTGTCTTTTATTTTTAAAGAAGTTTTCTTTTTTCCATGATAAACTCAATGCACTTGATTCTGATTTGGAGGAAAAGCATTGGTAGATAGTTTGAGTACAATAGCTTCGTGTTTTCTTGGTGAAAAATGTAACAAAGTCTAAGTTTTAAAGGAGAAGTTTCAAGTAACATTTTAAAAAAGTAATAACAGTTTATTTTTCTAATACTTTTAAAAATATGTAGCTTATATATTTTCATTTTCAGATATAATTGTATAGAAAACTGTACTATCAAAAAATTACAGACTCCTTACAGAAAATCTAGGAAATGCAGAAAAGTCAGAGCAAGTGAAAACATCTTCACCTTGAGTCTAACACATTACCTGAAACATTAGACTTTCAATAAATTATCTTGAAGAGATGAATCAATGAAACCAAGCTTTTCAGGAGATATGGACTTTGGAAAGAGAGGAGTATAAGCCAGCTTGGGTTTCAGGAACAGTCAGTGCAGTGATGGGATTTGAGGGGTGACAGGAGCCCCGCTGAGATCTCTCCCTGAGACCCCTAGCTTGAGTGTCACTCAGTCCGAAATGGCACGTGAGTACCCTCCAATGGTGTCAGGCTCAGTCAACCCACTGACACACCTGGAGGGCTAACACAATTACGCACAAAACAGAATTGCTCAGCTCCCTGAAGGGATAGGCTGGAACCTAAGGTAATACCACAGGAAACTGTGCAGAAAGGGAAATCACAGACACTAACGACAATCTTTTAAGATGATTGCACCAGCTTTTTATATCTCTTTAACTAACCAGACCCCTAGGCCTAATCCGCCTTTCTCCTCACCCTTCCTCACCCCCCGGACAGGCCTCCCCTGTTTTCCCTTAGTCTCTCTCTGCCCTTCTCTTGCTCTAAGTTCCTGTCCATCGTCCCTCACAGTACCTGTTCAGACGCCAGGTCCAGGAGTCCCACTGGCACGAGGAGAAGTGGGTTCCAGCTTGCACAAGACTCCCACGGGGCCTTGTGGTGCGAGTACTAGGCAGTGGGCAGGGAGCCCATCCTATTGCTGGCAGGGTCAGCACGTGGCCCTCTTCCCAGGTGAGCCCCTTCTCCAACCCCAGCAGGCTACTGGGCCTGTGAGAATTTATTATGCGAGCACTCAGCATTAGCAGGAGGCCCTGTTGCCCATCACTGCTTACAAAACATTTTGAGGCCTTCAGCTGGAAAGTGTTATAATTACAAAACAGCCTCAGCCAGATCTTGTTCAATCCATCAGAAACTGATAGGTGAGTTACTGTTCTGATCCAATGAGCCCCTTCCAGTTTGGTCAGATGATTTGTGAGACCAGAGCAGAGGCAGAGTCCTCTCCCTTGCTTCCTTCCTGGTACAGACAGAAGAGGAAACATCGAACTGATGGCTGTCCTGGTCCTTGGTATAATACAGCAAAACATTTTCTCTTCATGGACTGTAATTTGTGGCTAATTAGGTGTAAATGCACTCTGGCTGGCCCTCTCTGATCTAGAGGTGAGCTGGTGTATTTCCTAACGGACCCACAAGAGACAAGACCAACGCTCATCACAGGGAAATGAGCGTCCTCAGCGGGGGTCTTTGTTAGCACAGCCCTCTGTCTGGGCGGGGCCTGCCTGACCCTCCTCCTCCTGGTTAACTCCTACTTACCTTTGGAATGTGTCCACTCCAAAGTCACATCCTTCTCATGGTCTGTCCTCACTTCCTGGATTATGCGTGACTGACGGTCGGGCTAGATTTCCCTGCTATGTCTCATACCGTTGTGCACCATTCATGTGAAGCTCTTATTAGAGTATTATCATCTCGTGTTTGCTTCTGTGAAGAGTCGATTCGGCCTGCTTCCCCCACTGACCTGGAGCTCCACGTGGGCAGGACTAGGTCCACCTCAGGTCCATACATTGTCCCAGCCACCGCAGGTCCACATAGCAGGTGCTCAATAAACTTTGAATGAATGAAGCACAGACTTTTGGCACTGGAAGGGACACTGAAACCCCCAGAGGTGACACAGTGTGCCCAAAGACACAGCGCTGCTGTGGTAAATTATATTTTCCAGATTCTTATTCCCATTTTCCTTCCTGTATTCACTGGCAAGCCCCCTCTCCTCAGAACAAAGGTTGCATCCAGAACCACCCCTGGTACATGGCCGGACAGGCTCAGGTTCCATGACAGTAATCAGTGGACAAAGGATGGCCGGGGAAAGGGGACACCCAGCAAGGGCCCTTCACATCCAGCTCCCTCAGACTATTAATGTATCCTGCTTCCTTTCAGACATGGGGGCACTGTACTGCACTAAAGATCTAAGACTTTAACCCAGAAAACAGCTGATATCTAGTAGAAGAACATTTGAGGCCCGAGGCCACTCGACAGGCAGGAAAGTAGGTCAAGTTAAATTCTATACGCAGGGGAGCTCTACGGTTAAATGACGGGAGACGTGTTATGATCCCACTGTTAGGGTCTTGGGGAAAGAATGATTCCCCATCCGTGCTTGCTAAACTTGTAGTAGGAACAATTAAAGGACCTTACTTACCAGAAACATCTATGCTGTTCAGGGAAGAAAAATAACTCTTAAGAGTGTTCACAAAATAATTTCAATCAAGAGCAAGGCTATAAACATAACAGCATGCATAGTACAGAAAGATATAAAGAGCCAGGAGCACCAGGAAACACACTGGCTTTAAGTTAAATGGCTGCGCTCTCTCTTACGGTCACTAGAAAATTATAGAGGAGAGTTGTTAGCTTGGCATTTCCTTTTTCAATAGTAAATCAATGGATCCTTCATTTTTACTAAATTGTTTTCCTGTCCTCCAGGGAAAATATGACACAAGCATAATGCAGATGCGGAAAGGAAAGGCCAGGCTGGGACAAAACATTTAATTAAATCCTCTTTTATAAAACAAGCTTCTTTCAGCTTGACAAATGGATGAAGCAAAATGTGCTTACACAGGCGAAACAATTAACCAGGTCCATAACAGTTTATAACTAGCACGGATCAATCCGTGTGGCCATTCATCCTATGGCCTGTCGTGTGTGCTGGGGCGGGGCCCGCGCTCCTCAGAACGGCTGCCTCGGCTCTTCCCTCCCTTCGCCGAGCGGCAGAGGTTTGCGTGGGAGCTGGCAGTGCCTGAAGTTCTGTGTTTAAGGAACAGTGTGGAGACAGGTTCCACCGAGCACTGCCCTGGCATGCGTGCGTGTCTGTGTCTCTGTGTCTGTCTGTGTGTGCATGCGCGTGCGTACGCGGCATGGTGGGAGCTGGAAGACAGGTGTGTGTGGAGACCCCTCTCTGACTTCCAGCCTGAGAAATCTAGTTCGGTCATTTCCAAATCTGTGTTTGAAGTTCACAATCACCCAGGGAACTTTGTGAAAATACAGATCTCTAGTCCCACCCTAGACAGTGGGATCAGAGTCTCCCAGGGCAGAGTCAAAACGTTTTATTTTGCAAAGCTCTCAGCCTGGAATGATCTGCAGGGGT